>CAUYTI010048743.1:0-29581 GCA_963575145.1 Galago senegalensis
GTTATGAAGTAGCAATAAAAATAATTTTATGGTGGGCAAGGGACTTGAAGAGAAATTTCTCTGAAGAAGACAGGAGCACAGCCTACAGACATATGAAAAAATGCTTACCATCCTTAATCATCAGAGAAATGCAAATCAAAACTACTTTGAGATATCATCTAACTCCTGTAAGATTAGCCCACACCACAAAATCCCAAAACCAGAGATGTTGGCGTGGAGGTGGAGAAAAGGGAACACTGCTACACTGCTGGTGGGAATGCCGACTAATACATTTCGTTTGGAAAGATGTTTGGAGAACAGTTAGGGATCTAAAAATAGACCTGTCATTTGATCCTACAATTCCTCTACTAGGTATATATCCAGAAGACCAAAAATCACATTATAACAAAGATATTTGTACCAGAATGTTTATTGCAGCCCAATTCATAAGTGCTAAGTCATGGAAGAAGCCCAAGTGCCTATCAACCCGTGAATGGATTAATAAATTGTGATATATGTACACCATGGAATATTATGCAGTCTTCAAGAAAGATGGAGACTTTACCTCTTACATGTTTACATGGATGGAGCTGGAACATATTCTTCTTAGCAAAGTACTAAGTCTTACTAAGACTGTACTCAGTCTTACTATGAAACCAATTTATAGCTTTCTTATGAAAGTTATAACCCAATTATAGCCGAAGAAGAAGGGAAAAGGGGAGAGGAAGAGGATGGGAGGGGGAGTAATAGGTGTGACCACACCTACGGTGCATCTTACAAGGTACATGTGAAATTTCCTAGGTGTAGAATATAAATGTCTTAACACAGTAACTAAGAAAATGCCGTGAAGGCTATGTTGACTACTTTGCTGAAAACATTTCAAACTGTATATAAAACCAGCACATTGTACCCCATGATTGCATTAATGTACACAGCTATGATTTAATAAAAAAAAAACAAACAACAACAAAAAAAACTGGAGAGAACTGATCATTTATCCTCAGATATAAACAAGATTCTTTTTCCTTAGTTCAGCAAAATGTCACAAGTCAATGTCATACATATTTATAGATACTAATATAAAACTAAATAAGAAATTAAAATTATATACTTTGATTTTTAAGTAAATATAGTTGGTCCCACAAATTCCTGTGAATCACTTTTAAAGCACATGCTAATCTGTTTCAGGGAATTTATACATAAGGTTAATATCTATTTCAACAGAAGAATTATACAAATTAAAGGAAGCACACAGATTAAAATTATACTGAGAGAAATGTATACTAAGATATGCTCGAATGGATCAATAAACTGTGGTATATATACACCATGGAATACTATACAGCCATAAAGAAAGATGGAGGCTTTACATCCTTCATGTTTACATGGATCAAAATGAAAAATGTTCTTCTTAGCAAAGTATCACAAGAATGGAAGAAAAAGTATTCAATGTACACAGCTCTATTATGAAACTAATTTATGGCTTTCATATGAAAGCTATAGCCTAATTATAACCTAAGAATATGGGGAGGGGAGAAAAGAGGGGGGCTGGGTGGAGGGAGGGTGATTGGAGGGATCACTTCTATGGTTTATCTTACAAGGGTACAAGTGAATCTAAGAGTAGAATAATTGTCTTAACACAATAACTAAGAAAATGACATAAAGGCTATGTTAACCAGTTTGATGAAAATATTTCAAATTGTATATGAAAACACCACATTGTGCCCCATGATTGCATTAATGTGCACAGCTATCATTTAATAATTAAAAAAAATAAAATTTAAAAAGAAAAAAAAATATGCTCCAAAGGCAGGGTAGGGACATAAGTATTATTTATTTGAGAATCTCACCTAGAATTATCTGACTAGTTTAGTGAACCCTTCCCAACTCCATAAGCTTCTGATCTCTCTAAAGGCAGGACAAAGAAGCCCATAGTTTTACTGTAATTTTAATGAATATTAAAATTATATTTTTAGATCATTTAGAACTAAAAAGAAACCTAATCTCCATGTTTATACAATTCAAAGATACACTGAGCGCCTATACAATGTAGAAATGGTACCACAGAAATGGAAAAAAATGGTTCTTGTTTGTTGCAAAGTATCCCTAGAATTAAACAACACCAATATATTAAAAGAATTATCTTAATTAAATTAATAAAAGAATGTGTTAATGAAAAGAAAATCTATTATTTCAGCAAATCACTAAAAAGACTCTCACCCATCAGTCCGTATTTCAAGGCCCACTCTGTACCAGGGTCTAGGAAAACAGATCTAGGCCCTGTCTACAAGGAGCTTACAAGGAAAATGCTAATAAACACTGCAGCAGAATGATACAGATTCCGGGGGAGGGGGTGGGGGTGTTTAAAGTGGGGGAAGTTTATCTGAAGTGGTATTTTTTCAGGCTAAATTTAAAGGATGAAAGAGTGAACCAGGTGAGGGAACCAGGAGAAGGGTCCACATGTAAGAACCTTGGAAAATCTTAGAAACATTCCAGGAATTAAAGGTGGCCAATGAGGCAAAAAAGAATGAGTGAGGCCAAGGGCGACTTGATATTAGGGTGAAACAGAGCATGCAAAAATACTTCCAGGCTTGGCTTTTCAGATTTTATTTTACCTTAATCATATTTCAATAAGCCATTGATAGATTTGAAATAGGAGAATGCCAAAGCCATCCTGTCTACTGTCTGGACCTGTGCTACCCAATAGGCAGTGACTGAACACTCGAATTCCAGCCAGTTCAAATTGAAGTGTGCTATAATGTATACATCAGATGTCAAAGACTTAGTACAAAAAAGGGTAATGTACCTTAACTAATAATTTTCAATGATTATCATTATTGAAATATCACAGACATATTGGGTAAAAATATATTATTAATTTCATCTACTACTAGAAAATTTTTAATTTACCTACATGGTTCACATTATACTGCTATGAACAGCACTGGTCTGGGAAACAGGACTGGAGGGGACAAAAGCAGAACTTTCATCCTAACATAGGAAATGAAAATTGAAAAAGAGAAAACTTCCAGTCTGGGTGACAGAGTGGAAGTTTTTCACTCTATCTCTAAAAATTAAAAAAAAAATTTTTTTTTAACGTTCTAATTTACTGTATTTAAAACCAAGAGACTATATCTATTCAGGATGATTTTGTCTTCTTTTTAAAAAACTCATTGTGTTGTCCAACATCTTATTTTATAAATTTAGCTTTTGGAAGATTGTTATTAAGTAGAAAATGTAGCATCTGTTTCCAGTTTTTTAATTTCATATTTCTATTTGAATACCAACATTGTATTTTTTAAAAATCACAGCAAAACCAACAGTCTTAATTCTCTAAATTGCCATATGCAAAGAGTGTGAATCTTTTGTACAAAGTTGAAAACCCTCTGCATATACTAAATAAAGTGATTTTCCCACATATATCTTCATGATTTCATTTTGATCAAAAAAGAGAAAAGGATAATCCCTTAAAAGGAATAAATTGGGAGGGCTCCTCACTTTACTAATGATGAAGTGAGAAAGAATAAAAGTCATATACAATACAAATTGTGAACAGGAATTTCAAGTGCTTAAAAGAGCGAAATAACTAACCTAAAACTGGCTGTGAAGAAAAATCACAGCAGGTAATTCCAAGATCATGCGCTTTTTCACTATGCAGACACCTCATTTTATCATCCCACACTGTTAAATCTCCACATGAGGAGCCAGTGACAAAGAGGTTTCCATCAGGAGAAAACGCACAGGCCACTAAGGAGCCATCCTTTACACTGCCGCATCTGAAACACAAGCAAGGAAGGGGGTTTTCATTTTACAGCATCTGTTACTTTGTATTACAATTTCAAACAGCAGTTTGATAGAGTAAAAAGAACAAATGGCTATCATAGAGCTAAAGGAAGGACAATTGATGTCTACAGACATACCTTTATATGCTATAAACTAAATATGCTTTCTAAAAGGGAAGATTTACACTTCTTAACATGCCCGAGATATATAATTATAGGTCTCCAAACCAAAATCCACATTATCTTCATATAAACACGTTCAAATCTACAAAACTTAAAAAATCCATAACCAACAATATCAACTGCAACCAAGTATTTTTTTAAAAGGCAAGATAAACTATTTCTATTCTATTGAAAAAAACATGTTATAAGGGTCATAAGCACTTTCACCTTCTGTATTAAAATCATCCAGAAGACTGCCGGGTGCAGTGGCTCATGTCTGTAATCCTACTACTCTGGAAGGCCAAGGCAGGTGGATTGCTTAAGCTCAGGAGTTCAAGACCAGGTGAGCTAGAGTGAGACCCCATATCTAAAATTAGCCGGGAGTTATGGTAGGCATCTGTAGTCCCAGCCACTTGGGAGGGTGAGGCAAGAGGATCACTGGAGCCCAGGAATTTGAGGCTGCTGTGAATTATGAGGCCACAGTACTCTACTGAGGGCTAAAGTGAGACTCTGTCTCAAAAAGAAAAAACAAATCATCCAGAAGTAACTCTAAGGCCTTTCATCTCATCTTCAAATGTAAATTCTTTTTATTTTTTTTTGAGACAGAGCCTCAAGTTATCTCCTTGGGTAGAGTGCTATGGCATCACAACTCACAGTAACCTCCAACTCCTGGGCTCAAGCGAGTCTCCTGCCTCAGCCTCCCAAGTATCTGGGACTACAGGCACCCGCCACAACGCCCAGCTATTTTTTGGTTGTAGCCTTCATTGTTGTTTTGGCAGGCCTGGGTTGGATTTGAACCCGCCACCTTAGGTGTATGTGGCTGGCGCCTTAGCCACTTGAGCCACAGGCGCTGAGCCCAAATGTAAATTCTTCACAAAAAGAAAATGCTGCTGGGCTCAACGCCCATAGCACAGTGGTTACGTGCCAGCCACATACACCAAGGCTGGCGGATTCATACCCTGCAAGAGCCAGCTGAACAATGACAACTGTAATAACAACAACAAAAATAGTCAGGCATTGTGGCAGGTGCCTGTAGTCCCAGCTACTCAGAAGGCTGAGGCAAGAGAATCACTTGAGCCCATTTGAAGTTGCTGTGAGCTAGGGTGCCACGGTACTCTACCAAGGGCAACATAGTGAGACTCTGTCTCAAAAAAAAAAGAAAGAAAGAAATGATGTTAACAATTATCTAGGGAAGCAGTGTGATAAGGGTATGACTTTCTCAATTAGGAAAAATAAGCTGTTAAGAACTCAACAAGTAGTGCAGGGGCCCATCCAACAGGGCATCATTTTTTCATCAGTAACTATATACTTTAGGGAAAGTGATGCTATAGAACCAGAAGTCATAACTGGATAAGTGGAGGGGGGAAAAAAAAGATTCTTTAGCTGACTACTATTATTTCATTCAAATAATGTTTTACTCCTTCTGTGCTTTCTCTTTAAACTAAGTGTTTGAACCACTCAAAACATTATCACCTTCTTCAACCTGACCTAAGCTTAAGTAAGCAACAGTTGTTGACCAGCTGACATTGTGCTGTGGAAGATGTTGAGAGGGAGTAAGGGGAGGTACATGAGCCTATTTAGTTGGTAACACTTAAATAGTCCATAACATACTTAATGTCACCTAAAAGTGTCTTGTATTGTTTTTGAAACAGAGGCTCACTCTGTTGCCCAGGTAGAGTGCAATGGTATCTTTACCACTGACTGCAACCTCACATTCCTAGGCTCAAGCAATCCTCAGACTTCCAAGGAGCTGAGACTACATGTGCATATGCCACCATGCCTGGCTGGTTTTCTCTATTTCTGGTAGAGATGGGGTCTTGCTCTTGCTCAGGATGGTCTTGAACTCCTGAGCTGAAATGATCCTTCTGCCTCTGCCTCCTAGAGTGCTAGATTACAGACATGATCCACCACATCCAGCCTAAAAGTGATTCAAAGATCTGTTATGTATTTTTTCACAATATACATAAAAGTGTATGGTTATAGTGTTGGTATATTGCAACATAACATTACCTGTAAATTAATTGATAAATTTTCTATAAAACTTTAGGATTTTTTTTTTGAAATGATAAATAAAATACCATCATACCAGTCATGAAGTTCGTTTTTCTGGGCTTGGTCATTCACCCAGCAAGAAGCCTAGTTGGGGAAAGAGCTGTTACCACTAAGTGAGATTTATCCACCATTTCTTTATTATTGAGAACACTCAAGTCACAAGTGACAAAAATGAACCCTAAAATTACTGAACCTTATTCAAAAGACTTCTCTTTACCTAACTCTTAAAGTAAAAATTCAGAAAAGTCTAACAAGATTAACTCGTATTTTAAAAAAGAAAGACTGGGGCTGGGCACAGTGTCTCATGCCTGCAATTCTAGCATTCTGGGAGGTCAAGGCAAGTGGATTGCTTGAGCTCCGCAGTTGAGGCCAGTGTGATCAGAGACTCTATCTCTACTAAAAAAAAATTTAAAAACAAAAAAACTAGGAATGGTGGTGGGCACCTGCAGTCCCAGCTACTCAGGAGGCTGAGGCAAGAGGATCTCTTTTGCTGTGAAATATGATGCTATGGCACTTTACTCAGGGCATCAAAGTGAGACTCTCTCTCACAGAAAAAAAAAAAAAAAGGAGCAGCACCTGTGGCTCAAAGGGCGCTGGCTCCATATGCCAGAAGTGACGGGTTCAAACCCAACCCTGGCCAAAAACTGCAAAAAAAAAAAAAAGAAAAGAAAGAAAGAAAGACTGGAAACTTAAAACTCCAAGTATATCCACTATTAAGAGTTTTTTTTTTTTTTTTTTTGGCTCCACACCTGTAGCTGAGGCTAGGGTGCCAATCAAATACACTGGAGCTGACAGGTTCAAACCCAGCCCAGGCCTGCTAAACAATGACAACTACAAAAAAAAAAAAAATAGTCAGGCGTTGTGGCGGGCACCTGTAGTCCTAGTTATTTGGGAGGTTGAAGCAAGAGACTTGCTTGAGCCCAAGAGTTTGAGGTTGCTGTGAGCTCTGACACCAAGGCACTCTACTGAGGGTAACTTAATGAGACTCTGTCTCAAAAAAAAAAAAAAAAAAGAGTTTTATTTTATTTTATTTTATTTTGAAAGAGACACAGTCTTGATTTGTTCAAGGCTGTTCAGGTTGGAGCGTAGTGTCGTAATCACAGCTCACTACAGCCTCTAACTCTTAGGCTCCAGCAATCATCTTGCCTCAGCCTCCCAAGTTATTAGAACTACAGGTACCCACCACCACATTCAGCTATTTTTTTAGAGACAGGGTCTCGCTATTTTGTCTAGTCCAGTCTTGAACTCTTGGTCTCAAGTGATCCACCTGCCTCCCAAAGTGCAGGGATTGTAGGTATGAACCACAGTGCCCAGCTCCAGAATCATATTCAACATTTATTTTTTTGACCTTTAGAAGACAGGTTAAAATATTTTTCCTAGTGCTGTCTGAAAACTGTTTTGCTTTCTGGTTTCTGAGGGTTTTTTATTTATTTAGGATACCTATTCAATAAGATTAAAACCAGGAAGAATTTAAATATTCATACCTATATAACTTATGAGACTGTGCATTCCACAAAACAAGAGTTCCATCAGCTGCCCCTGATGCCACATAAGTGGAATCTGGGGAAAACTGGCAAACTCTCACAGGACTACCACTTGGCTGTTCCATCACTGCCAGAATCTGTCCATTTTGAGTATTCCATAGGACAGTGGTACCATCTGTTGAACATGAAGCCAAAATATGTCCGGAAGGAGAGAAGCAGCAGTAGTGGACAGCGTAAGTGTGAAACTTCAATGGAGAGTGTGGCAGTTCAGTAAAGTCACTTAAGGAGTACAGGCGAACTGTTTTGTCCAAGGAGCAAGTAGCCAAAAGGGAAACGGAGAAGGCACAGCAGTTGACATCATCACCATGATCAGCTAACGTGTGAATTAGTTTCACCATGTTCTTTATTGGAAGTAAAACAGCCTGCAAATTTTAAGTAGATAAAAGTTACTTCACTCTAGGAATCAGATAAATGCAACTCAAATCCATATGAAAGGGCCAAAGTTAATTTAAAAATTTGTTCAATGAGAGCTCCTATATCAGTATTTTAAAAGGGTTTGAACAAAGTCAATAAATATTTATTTGAACACATTAGTTGCTTGACAGTTTTACATGGTATGGATACAGAAATTAACAAGAAGAATAAAATATCTAACTGGGATAAGGATGAATTTGGAGAGATAAAAAACATTTATAAGACTTACAACCTCTGACAATGATCACAGTCACCAATGCCACACCAGTAGTAAAGTTCCACAATTCCTAGAAACAAGAACCTTGTCAAATAACTTCAAACTGATTTGATGTGGAACTTTCAAAACCTAAGGTATTTATTTCACCTTTGAAGCCTTTCTCTTAACTAATTCTCAATACTGTTTCATTCTGTATCTGCTAATCTCAACTCAAAAAGAATTTTCTATTTTAACAAACGGTCTCAGCTGCTCCTTCCTCAGGAGACAAAGCTATTCGCTCTACCTTTAAGATGCTCTACCTTTTAAGGATTTGCTCATAAAAAACAAAAGTCGTGTTGAAAATGTAAGTGGCAGTATTGAAAGCTACCTTGTCGTGGTTGTCATCTTGTTTGATAAAGAACAAAATCAAAGGCCTGAGGTGAGGAACCTACCCTGAATAAATCAAGGAAACCAAGGGAAGAAAACCAAAGAGTGACAAAAAACAATGGACTTCCCAGGAGAGCATGCAAGAATTAACTTAAAAACTTAGGATAAAATCCAAACTCCTCACCATGGCAAATACAACCCTCTGTGATCTGATTCTTGCCTGCCCACTTTTCAGACCGTACCTCTTGCTGCCCTCCCTTGCCTTTCCATCCTGCCTGGCCAAATTCCTCCCAGTCTTCCATGTTTAGAAAGTGGTTTTCTTGAAATTCTCTTCCCTCTGTTCTTGAAATCCTATTTGTCATTCAGATCTCTATTTCAGTGCCCCTCTTCAGAAAGAGTTCCCCTAAAGTAGGCGTCCTCAAACTGCAGCCGGCCTAGGACATTTATCCAGCCCCCCGAGTGTTTTGGGGGCCACTGCCTGTCCTGCTTAGCAGCTGACTGGGCCCAGGGCCCACAGTCCTGCCCTCCAACAGTCTGAGGGACAGTGAACTGGCCCCCTGTTTAAAAAGTTTGAGAACCCTTGCAAAAGCATGGAACTCACATAACCCTATTTTAATTTTCAGCATAGCAATTATCACTACCATCAGATATTTTTTGTCTTCCCCAGATACTAAAGGAGGTATTTTAGCCATCATGTTCATTTCTGTATCCACACGATGTAAAACTCTGAAGCACCTAATGTGTTCAAATAAATATTTATTGACTTATTTATTTTGCGCAAACATAACAGACTCCCAGCCTTTAAATATTATATATAGAATACAATATAAAATCAGATATATTTATATTATATATATATTATATATAAATGTATAACAATGAAGAAGTGGATGGGAACAAAACAGTAATCAGCCCTGAAGGGACAGGTGTAATCTTGACTTAAAATTCATGATCTTTTGTCCTAATCTTATTTATGGAAATCTCTACCAAAAAATTTACAAATGCAGCATATCTTTTCCCACCTGTACTTTATTCCAAAAGTTAGCCTCATTTTTTCCAATATAAATTCCAATAAGGTCTAAAAAACGAACACGAAAGTTTCTGGAAAATGGTCGCTTGTCTTACTGCACTGCAAACAACATCAGGTGGTGCTTTCTGGGGAACTGAGAAAATCCCAACTGAGCAAATGCACACACAGGTGATTTTCCAAACAAACTTCAGCTTTCACCCCCAGGTGGCACTCAGCTCCCTCTGCAGTTGAAGGCCAGAAAGCTGGAAACACCGAGGCCATCATCAGCTGACCACTTTGTTTTGGAAAGAGGCGTCAAACCTACCCCTACCTGCCGGTGTGCGGGCGTCCACGCGGGCCTCAGCAGTCACTCCAAACGCTGACCCCCTCGGAGAACCGGGTCAACTGGCCAGCCTAACACACACATCCCCACTAAATCCAAAGCAAGTCCCGGATACGCCTAACACCCCCAAAATAACGCTCTCAACTTACTCCCCCGCATGAAAGGGCCAAAAATGTGTCCAACCCTGAGAGCCGGCGGGCCTCTTCGGACTGAGCGCCCGAGGGGGGAGGGCAGCCCCAGACGCCGGCTCAGCCCGCGGCGGGGTTGGGCAGCGCCTCGCTAGGGCCGTGGCCGCCGCCCGCCGCGCAGCCCTCAGGGTCCCAGCCGGGCGCTATTAGGCGCGTAATACGGGAGGACTCCGGGAAAAGCGGGCAGCGGACGCTCCGAGCGAGGAGGCTCCGCGGGGTTCCCCACCTGCTGCCGCCGCCGCCGCTGCGAAGGCGGTCCGTGAGGCGAGCGCCAGGTCGGCGCTAGATCCGCCCTCAGGTGCCCCGCGGGCCGGAGGCGTCACGTGTCCCGCAGGTGAGGCAGGCGGGGCCAGCTCCCGCCGAGACTTATAAACAGCGGGACAAGCCCCGCCCTCCTGGGGGATGGCCAGCGCGACGGCGCATGCGCACCTTTGCACTCAGCGAGGCGGTGCTTTCCCACCACTGAGTCGGGTGGAGAGTTTGAAGAAAGACATTTATTTATTTATTTATTTATTTATTTTATTTTATTTATTTATTTTTTTTTTTTGCAGTTTTTGGCCAGGGCTAGGTTTGAACCTGCCACCTCTGGCATATGGGGCCAGCACCCTACTCCTCTGAGCCACAGGTGCTGCCCAAGAAAGACATTTAGTTGCAATTTTTTTTTCTGTTGGTGAAGCTGAGATCCCAATGCCTAGTGAATGCCTGAAATGTAGTTTCAACAGGACACCTGGATCATCCCAGTTTAAAGTTTTTTCTCTACTCTGCGCTGTCTTTGTTTTTTCTCTAGACTAAGGTGACCTGATTTTAACATTGGTAAAGCGGGACACCATTGACGGGAGTGGGGTTGGGGGTGGGTGGGTTCTTAATTAAAAATGTGGTCTATATGGAGCAACAAAAATTTTCATAGAATGCAAAACTAGTATTGTAATACTATTATAATATATTAAAAAAATACTTTTATATAAAAATATAAAGTATAAAATATATATATTTTAAAAAATATATATTTTAATTTCAACATAAGTACAATTTGCAAATATAATCCATTAAAAAAATTATGTATAGGGTGGTGCCTGTGGCTCAAAGGAGTAGGGAGCTGGCCCCATATGCCAAAGGTAGCGGGTTAAAACCCAGCCCTGGCCCAAAAAAAAAAAATTATGTATAGTATTATTTTATTCTTTGGCATATTTCTCATTTGAGTGAATTTTTTTTAGTAGATTGCTGTCATTGTTTAAAAGGTCACGAAATTTTTCATAAGAATTTGTTAAATTATATTTCACACATAAAATGGCTTTCAAACTCTCAACACTTAATTGTGATTTTTCTGATGTCCACACTTTATTTACTGTAGAAAAATGCGTTCAGTTGCAGCATTAGTTCCTAGTAAGGACAGTGCATATCCCATACTTTTTAGTGCATTATTGTATGAAACATGGTTTGTTTCAAAATGATGAAATATTTCCAAACATTTGTTCTCTATTGTGATTTTTGCTGATTCCCAAGAGTTAACCTTTTCCTTATCAATATATATTTTTTAATAATGATACCTCCTAAGTCATAAGTGTCACTTTCAAGGCCAGTGCTAGACTTTTTGCCACTACTATAAAATATAAATAATATGAGTACTGTCTGCTAAGTTCATGAAATGAATAAATTACTTACCTAAATTATCTGAATAGCTGATTTGTTGACATCACTTATTTAACTAGCACTAGCACGAAGTACGATGTGTATTGTCTGAGAGACAGTTACAAAATGTTTTTGTGGTTGCCAATGCCAACAAAAGCCATTATTCATTAAGTCCAAACAATGGTGGTCGAATCTTAACAACTGATCAACAATGCGGACTTTGATAAGCAGTTCTTGATAATCAGTTCTCAACAATTATTTGTTATTATTAAAGTTTAACATTATAAACTTAAAAATAATATAAAACTCATATCCTAGTGAAATAGCCACATGCCAGTGTTGGGACCAGAATTGCCCCTGAGAGACCACTGATACCGGATTTTTGATACTGGATTTCCAGGCTCTTGGTCTCAATGATTCAATGAATGAATCGACAGACCACAAGATAAACAGTAGGTTAGGTTTTATTCAACAAGTGTTACAGCTCTCACAAAGAGCCAAATCTTGCAGAGCAGGATCAGTAGTAAGATAGGTTTTATATAAGTGTCACAACTCTTAGAAAGAGCCAAACCTCCTTGCAGAGCAGGATACAAGTGTTACGGCTCTTGATCTTCTGCTCTCTCTCCCTTGGAGGTCTGCTTGGGCTCTCTGCTTAGGAGCTTATGTAGGGGCACTTGTCCAATGAGCTTTTGGTGCCTGAAAATAGACCAATCAGGAGCAGGTTTTGAAAATGGACCAATCAGGGATGCACTGGAGGAATCCCTAGTGTCTTCCCTTGTTCATGTCTGGTTCCTTTGTTACTGGAACCTCCCTTCAGGGAGGGAAGCTACCCCCACTTGCCTGTGCTCCAGCCTGCTAGTTTCTCTGCTGGCTGCCACCAAGATGTAGGAGGCAGGTCTCCCAGCCCCACTAAGCTGAGCTGACTGGGGTGCCACTTGTCTGGTATCACTACCACACACATAAAGACAAAAAGTGCTTTCTTTCACAAACATATACCTGGGGCACTCTTCCCTTCAGCGTGGCTGGAGGAAGGGTGACTCCCTAGTGAAGCGAGCTGAGGTTTTTAAAGCACATAGAGGAATTTCATCGGGTGTTTTGTTGGGCTGGGCTGCTATTGGCTGGGCTGTTTATGGTTAGGGACCCTCTAGAGAAGGAGGGGGCTACTTGTTTCTTCCAGACAGTTTGGCTCCTTCTGAGCTAATTGTCCTTGCCTAGAAGCGAGGGAGGGAGCCGGTCTCCTTCTGATACCGATTCCACCTGGGCGACCTTGCCCAGGAGGGGAGTAGGGAGTTTACATTAGCCTTTTCATTTCCAAATGAAGTTACATTTACCTCTTCATTCCCAAATGGAGTTACATTAACCTTTTCAGCAGCTGAAAACTGTATATTCCCTTCCTGTTCTCCAGCTGTTCCTAGCTTGTTATGCATTCTTTCCAAAAATTGGGACTTTTTAAAAATGCCACAGGACGCAGGACAAATTGTTAAAAATTGGGACTGTCCCACCAAAAGCGGGATGTCTGGTCACCTTACTCTAGACCCATCTCCCTAGGGCCTAGTTGGTATTTGATATGGAGGCCAGCCCTGGGCAGCCCAGGATGCAGTGTCTTCTGTCATCACCTCACTGCTCAGGGTTTCCAAAGCTCTCTTTCCAGGGGTGGCTGCTCGCCCACAGCCCCAGTTGTGTAGTTGGGTGGTGTCCTGGTGTCGTGGGACCAGAAGGCGTATGCTTGCCTTTCTGAGAGTGTCTAGGTAGCTGGTGGGTAAACCACGTGTAAAACTGACTGCCACTTGGTCCTGTCTGTCCCTCTGGAGATACAAAGTTATCCATAAAAAAGTTCCTAGGCATGTTACCACTTGCTCCACATAGTATATAGAACCATGTTCAGATGAAAATCAAAGATACAGATAGCTTTTATGTTTAATCCAAGAGGAAACATTAAAAATGTCTGCCTGAGAAAATCGAAATCATATATTTGAAGAGAAATAACCTGAAATGCTTAGGTTTACCTAAGCATTTACAAAAGTGATTTGTAATGAAAAAGACGACAAGGAGGATGAGTACAGTGGCTCACACCTGTAATCTTAGCTCTCTGGGAGGCCAAGGAGGATGCATTGCTTGAGCTCAGGAGTTCCAGACCAGCCTAGCAAGAGCGAGACCCCCATCAGTACTAAAAATAGAAAAACTAGCCTGTCATTGTGAGAAGGGCCTGTAGTCCTAGCTACTCCAGAGGCTGAGGCTGGAGGATCACTAAAAACCAAGAGTTTGAGGTTGCTGTGAGCTATGATGCCATGGCTATGATGCCTGTTCCTAGGGTAATAGATGCTCTTGTGATTTTCAAATTTATAGAGTGCATCATGATTGAGACTTAGATCACCTAATTACATTCCAAAGTACTGCCAAACTGGTATTTTTTTAAAATACAAGGTTTTGATTGTATAAGTAATATAGAAAATACACACATGAAAATAAATAGCCAATAATCTCACAACTCAAAGACACTCAGGGGTGCACTCAGAGATAACATTTCTTGGTCTTCCACTCATAAATATCAGTAATTTTACAAAAGTCCTGCATATTGCCCTTTTAAACATAAATTTACATGATTAGCATTTTCCATATCTAAAATTCTTCCTTGGCTTTATTTTGGCTGCTTAATGGTCCACAGGAAATCATGCCATAATTTAACATTTTCCCTGCTGCTTTGTGGCTGTTTCAGTGTTTTTCTCTTGGTATAAATAATGCTGGGTTAAACAGCTTTGCATATAAATTTTTATCCCGTTGTGAATATGTGCTTAGGATGTAAACAGAATTGGAATTACTTGGCTTGAGGGTGTGAAGACTCTAATAAGTGTCACTATACTCCTTTTCAGAGTAGTTTATGCACGGTTTACACTCTCAGCAACTGTGCCTGTGCCTCTCCACATTCCTGCCAGTTTTGAGTAATCCCTTTTTTATCTTCACTAATTTGATGAGTAAAAAGTTGGTCATTATATTCTTTAAGTGAAATGTACAGAAGAAGCCCTTGCCTGTTAGCATGTGACTTCAAGTTCAATAAAGTCAACTTTGCCTATCCTACAGAGCAGGCATCTTTCAGAGCAGGAAGCCCTACTGTAGCCCAAATCCACAAGTCTGCAATTTGGGAGATTCAGGAGTGAACTGGTTATCTTCTCTCACGGGACAGGGTGTTAAAGTAGTTGGACCTTTTGACTCAAAATATTAAAGATTTGAATATTTTAAGTATTCTTTGCTTTAACTGTGTAGCTTATTTAATGACAAGAAATCCTATTTTATCATTAACTTCTAGTTCTCCTCCTTGTATTTATGCTACTTCAGAAAGATAGAAAGCAATTTTACATGATGTATTTAAAGGAAAGTGAACTTTCCAATTAACTAGTAAGCAATGCATGCTCTCAAAATACAATTGCAATGGGAACAGAATAGGTGTGAAGCAAATAGTGAACAATTGATTATTAAAATGTGTGATCAAGAGTAAATAAGCATTCCAAGGAGAGGGAGAAAAGACAGGTGCTGGTGAAATGGAAAAGGTGGGTGTGGGAACATGTCCTAAATAGGTCTGAAGCCTGAGCCAGCTGAGGAATCATCTTGGGATGTAACCAGTTTCATTTTGCTTTGTAGGCAAATCCAATGTCAGAGTTTCCAAAGCAGTGGGGCAGGATAGAACTCCGAAGCGTTTTTTTTTTTTAATTGAATGGTAACTATGTACATTAATGCACTTGAAGTGTTTAATTTATAAAAATGTATCAAGCTCGACACGTCATATGTGTGTCGAATTTTTGTGTGTGTATATTACACTTCAAAAGAAACTTTTAAAAATGTCCCTGAGAATTGCCCAGGGATTGTCCTGTGATGCACTCATTAGCTCTCCACAGCTATTGTACTATCATCCCATGAAGGACTTTGGGGACCTGGGAGGTTGTAACACTGCCTGGGAGCTTGCTGCGTTGTCCTCCGCGTTATGAAATGTTCTCTAGATTCCCCTTAACCTTTGCCCTTATGTAAACTTTACACCTTCTACCTGACCGTTTTTTCATCAAACCAACCATAGCCCTGGTGTAGCAATCAAGTACTAAGAGTAGAATTCTGGAAAGAGCTGGAGTTCCAAACAGAAAAGGAAACATCCAGGGAGAACTTCCTGGGAGTAGAAACACACATATGGCTGGAAGTTAGAATACCAGAAAGAAATATGGTGGTGCATATGACACTTGGTATTTGGTGCAGTTCCAACTGTGCTCTGTTCTTCCTCTGCTTACAAAAATATTTTCCTTGTTTATGAAATTTTAAGTTTCAACTTTCCATAACTTATATTTTTTGTTTGAAGACATAATATGAATTAATATAATTACATATTTCATGAAATATAGTCCAGTGTATCCATATAAATAAGAGATATCTTTTTTAAGGCAATTGCTTTGGAAAATCAGACATTTATTCTAGTGTACCTCTATCTAAAAGATACTTAGAACCCAATTTTGGCATTGCTTTCAGAGTGTTTGACTCATGCTTTTCAGTATCTTCCTTGATATCGATGGGAAGACTTTATTAGTAAAGTTTTATTGGGTGTCTTTAATATGTCAGACATCATACTAAATGTTAGGTGTTTAAAAATATGTAAAACACAATCTCTTGAGGCACTATGTCACACGAGAGGGCAGATACACAGCCTGTAATAGCAATACCCCTTGTTATGGGGGAATGGGAGTTATAGCAGGTCACAGGAACTTTGAAAGGAAATAAGAACCAATTAAATCCACACATAATGGTGAGAAATTTTATGTATACACCAAGAGCATGTCAATGAACACACGACCCATGATGAGCTTTGGAAATATCCCTAATTCCAAGCAGATGGCCAGATATAATTTTAAAGCAGCAGAACTGAAAAGTGTGACAATCAAGAATGATGAGATATTTCAGTTTCTTAGGAGGAAAAAATGAGGATAAGTATCATGGAACCATGTAAGAGGGGAGCTGAGGGGGGCATTGTGCTATGGAACCGTGTAAGAGGGGAGCTGAGGGGGACAATGTGCTATGGAACTGTGTAAGAGGGGAGCTGAGGGGGACAATGTGCTATGGAACCGTGTAAGAGGGGAGCTGAGGGGGACAATGTGCTATGGAACTATGTAAGAGGGGAGCTGAGGGGGACAATGTGCTATTTAATTTTCATTGTCCAGGAGAGAGCCCTAGAAGTTGTCAGATACAGAGGTTCCATCATGGTTTGCTGCTTTGTGCAGAAGGGCTGGTTCTTACAAATACTTGGATAAAGCTTTCCTCAAATTCATCACATTCTTCTTGTGTTGACTCTGAGCATCTTTTAAGAGAGTCATTCTCTTTCCCAGATATCCAGACATTGGAGACCGGAACATGGCACTTTAGTCGCTGGAAAGGAATCCTCCCACTATAATTTAGTTGATATTCTAGTGTATGGCTTAGTTAGTGAGGTTGATACATATCAGCAGCCTTGAGCCCAATCAACTTTGGGGTCCTGATAAAATCATTTCCAGGCCCATAGGAAAGCAGGTAGGTCTGTGGATCCTGTTATATTACGCTAGCCAGCCAGCCCTGCTTAATGGCTTCCTACTCTAGTGCCAACAGCATGGGTTGGGAGACTGCTGACTGTCAGTGTGAACCCTAGATCTGACACTTAACTAGCTATGTAACTAAACATGTGCAAGCCTTAGTTTCCTGACACATAAAATAAAGCTGCTAATAGTATCTACCTCACAAGACTGTTTTGAAGATAAAATAAAATGTCACACATAAAATCCTAAGCATAGGACCTTAGCATAGATGTTATATATTAACAGCACTTTCACATTAACTACAATAGACAAATGTGATAACTCTGGGCGAGGCAAGAACAAAGGCCCACAAAGCTTGACGTTTAGTAGGTAGAAGTAGGCATGCTGTATACAGTTTATTATTACACAATGTGGTAATGGCTTTGATAATGACAAAATGCTGTAGAATCTCAGGAAAATGTACTGTCACCTGGGAGTAGGGGATGGGAAGGACAGTATGGGAAGGCACAGATGTGGAGGATCTGGCAGGTGGACGGAAAGCATATATTGTGTTCTGAATTTGATTGATCAGCCCGTGTCCAAGCAAGAAAATGAACTTTGTATGGATGGGAGCAGTTTAGGAAACAGGGGCAACACAAAGCTGGGTATGCTTGGTTACTGGCTGCCAGGTAACTGAGGCACAAACTCTGCCCCCTCGGGACACCTGAAAACACACACCCTGTTACGTCTTGTGGGATGTTCATTTGCCTGGCAAGACAACTCTTTAGTCAGGATCTCTCAAACTTTTGCCTTTTCCACTAGTCTTGTTCTGCTGGATCAGCTACTTAAGACTTTTTTCACAAGTGACTAGGGAAATTTTGGGATAGAGATCCCATCTAGGGGACGCCAGCCCAATATTTCCTGAGACAGATCCCAGGCGGGGATGGGTACTTCTTTGACATACTTTATACCTTATGGTGGGGAGGGAGGGAGTCTAGTGGCAGTTCAATAACATGTACTAAGAAATTTCAATTGCAGGTCTAACATTTTTGTTCTTTCTCATGCCCCTAACTATTTCCCATTTCAGCAGGAGGCAATTTGAGCAACATCCTGATTCCACAAGATTAAGGAGTGGATTAAAAAGGAGGGAGTTGAAGTGGGTCTAGAAATGAGTTTCAATGAGCCATGTATTTTTTTTTTTTTTTGAGACAGCCTCAAGCTGTCCCCCTGGGTAGAGTGCTGTGGCATCAAAGCTCACAGCAACCTCTAACTACTGGGCTCAGGCCATTCTCTTGCCTCTGCCTCCCAAGTAGCTGGGACTACAGGCACCTGCCACAATGCCCGGTTATTTTTTGGTTGCAGCCATCATTGTTGTTTGGAGGGCTGGGCTGGATTCGAACCTGCCAGCTCAGATCTATGTGGCTGGCGCCTTAGCCACTTGAGCCACAGGCGCCAAGCCCGTGTATGTTTTTTATAATCCTCTTGTTCTCATGTTTTAGATTATCAGGACAGTAGGGCTTGATGATCAGAACCCTGTAACTTTTAACTAATTAGTTGATCTCTTTCCCCAAAGCAGCAGAATTTCTGCGAGACAAAGCAGTTGCAATTCCAAAGACCCCTGTGCAGACTTCCTGATGCCAAGACTCATCTCTCAGTAACCTGCTCCAGGCATACAGCCCATCTGAGACCGCTTCCCCATCTCCTGGCAGATGTCATTTGCATTAACAATTCCTCTTTTCCTTGGCAATCAGTGTTGTCTCCGTGATTGGCTTTCTGTGTGGTGAACAACTAGACCTCGGCCAGACACCTTTTGGGTTCAGTAACAGTTATATCAGCTAAATTTATCAAGCTTGGTTGTCAATGACTGTTTAGATGTTAAAAATGCAGAGATGCTACATACAGATAAGGATGATGACAAAATGCTAAAGTCTTCGCAAATTCTACTAATCAGAGGAAAAATACAGGTAACATTTAAAAGTAGAACCTCCATAGCGGACCACCTCTCTCTGCGTTGCCCACCTCAAGTTGACTTAATTCTCACAGACCAAACACACACCACACATATTCAATGTACAGTAGGCCTGGGTGCCTTATGTTGACCATCTCTGTATATTGAACACTTTAGTTACAGCCCCTGGGCAGTCAACTTAGATTTTACTATATATACTTCTTTTCAGAATTGTTCCCATACTAAGTACAGTCAATATGTTTTACAGAAATACAAAACATTCTAGTCTATAACCAGCTTTTTTGCTTAATTTACTTATACTTACATAAATGGCTGGATAGAATCTGCTTTTGTTTAAAAAAAGTCATTTTTGTATTCAAAGGAATTAAGATTTGGTAAAATGAAGATAGTCAGAAAAGGATCACAAATGCTGGATCCAATACTGAAGAAGTTATAAAAATATTTTAATAATTAGAGGAATAGCCTCGCAAGGCTCTGACCCTCCCCATGTCAGCCCGTGTGGTATAAATATCTCACTAGTTTTTGTGATCTACTGCATTCACTCAGCTTTCCTTTTACCCCAGCCCCAGATCTACTCCTAGATGGGTACAAGCCTTAGTTCTCTTTATCATTCACTACTAAATTTCTCTTTAAGGTTCAACCACATTCTCTGATGCCCACTACCATGGTTATTAGGGTTATGTTTTACTAGGGGACAGAATGAGGAGTCTGTTTAGGGACAAAAATAGTATTTTTCAAAATTCAGCTTAGTGCCCAGTTTTTAAAAGAGTTTTAATTTTAAAAAAATTTAAAGAATGAACATATAATGACTAGTATGTCCCATAATGCTTTTCTTTGGGCCGCCAGTGAGAACCCAAATAATCTTCATATATGTATGATGAGAGGAACTACAAGCAGATCAGATATTAATTTTGCCATTCCCTATCTATCCCTGGATTTAAATATTAAGGTGAAAAGTTTTCTTTCAGTGAAGGGTTCAAAAGATCCAAATTAGCTTTTCCTTAAACTTTAAATTTAGCCAACTCCTTATCCACACTTCTAAATACTGCTTTTGCTATAATAACCGATGAATACCTATTAGTCCCAGTATTATCTAAAAACTCTCAATATTTTCTTTTCTTTAGTTAACTTTTATTGTATATTTTCAAAAAGCTAAAAGTTCAAAAAAAGGCTTAAATACAAAATTATTTCTTCTAAGAAGTGTGTAAAATTTCTCATACTTCCTCTACATTTGTCATGTTTCCTCCACATCTTGTTTTCAGTTGAAAGACTGAATTTTACATAGCAGATTCTTTGAACAGCCTAACAAATTTCTAAACAAGCTCAATCTAACTTGATGTTTGATTTTCTTTAATTATATTTGAGAAAAAAATCTTAAAACGTTATTAGGCAAAACTTCAACCACATAACAAGAGTAAATAGTATAATGAGCTCCTAGCACCAAATTCAATGATTAGTCAACTCATAGCTCGTTTATACCTCCACTCACTTTTCCCTTTACCCACCTCCACACTGGATTATTATTTTTTATTAAATCACAGCAGTGTACATGAATGTAGTCATGGGGTACAGTGTGCTGGTTTTACATACAATCTGAAATATTTTCACCAAACTGGTTAACATAGCACACTGGATTATTCTGAAGTAAATCCTAGACGTCTAATTTCTAAAAGACTTAAAAATCATAACCACAGTACCGTCATCACACCAAAAAATCACCAATAATTCTTGAATACCTCAAAGATCCAGTCAGTATTCAGATTTTTCCAAATATCTCATAGTCGCTTCTGAGTTTAATTTTTAAATTGAGGTGAAAATTACACAACAAAATTAGCCACTTTAAAGTGAACAATTCAGAGTTGTGTAACCTCCACCTTGATCTACTTCCTAAATCTTTCCATCACCTCAAAAGAAAACCTTATGCCCGTTAAGTGCTTATTTCCGTTTCCCTGTCTGCCCCAGTGGATTGACCTATTCTGAATATTTCATACAAAAAGGTTCTGTTGTGTCTGGCTTCCTTCATTCAGCAGAACATTCTCGGTGTCCATCCAAGGTTGTGGCATGTGTCACATCTTACTCCTGCTTTGGTTGACTAGTGTTCCATTGTGTCTATATACACACACATATGCACCCCAATTTGCCTACCCAGTCATCTATTCATGGACATTTAGGTTGTTTCCATCTTTTATTTATTGTAACTAGTACTGATATGAACATATGTGTATATGTATTTGAGTACCTGTTTTTAATTATTTTATTTATATACCACTTTTTTGTTTTTAATAGTTGTTTTGTTCAAATAAAGACCTAAGCTAGATTGATACATTTCTTTTGATTCCTAAACTCTTTTAATCTATAGGGTCTTTTTCCTTTTTATTGCTTTTTCCTTTCAATTTATTTGTTTAAAAAATTGGGTTTAGGAATCTTCTAAAGCTTTCCACATTTTGACTTTGCTGAGTGAATACCTATGGTGTTGCTTAACATATTCCTCTGCCTCTATATTTCCTGTAAAATATAATTAGGTCCAAAACTTGACTTTTTTCCTTTTCTTTTTTCTTCCTATTTCTCTTTTTTTCAAGACTACTTCTTGGGTGCTGCTGTCTATCTACTTCCATCAGGAGGCATATAATGTTTAGTTATCTTTTTTGTGATATTAGCATTTACTGATGATCTTGGTTAGATTATTATATTTTTTTCCATCCTCAACATTGTATTTGTGTGAAGCAAGTTTTTCTGCAGTGAATAATATTAAAAACAAATGTTGATCATAGAAAGAATACTTGGAAGAAGGTTTAAGGGTATGCCTATCCAAAATTCACCCTTGCAAAGAAGGTATTCTAAAATAAGTCAAGCTCAGATCCATCAGTTAATGTTAATTACAATAAACAGAAAGGTAAATTTTTAAAGAATTATAATTATTGTATTTTTATTACAAATTATAAATTGTTTTATTTTTTGTCTTTGATGGTGCAGTTTTTTTAAAAAAAAAATCATGAAATAAACAAAGACCATCAAGACTACTCCACAGACAGAGTTGCACCTGCCCAATGTTGGTAAACTCTGTTTATGACTATCTCTCATTTATATACCAATTAAAGTGTGGAATATTCACAGATTTTTCTACTCCCAATATTTTCTATGAACCTGCATATACCTGATCTTTTCCCTTAATCATAGCAAATGCTAACATTTCATTTCCTGAATGTCACTCACTGAAAACAAATTTTGGGGCAGTTTCTATAGTCTATAAAGTAGATGGTGTTAGTTTGCTGCTGTTGTTTCTCTTACGGTCTATACATAGGGGAGAATCCCCAAGTTATTAGTGTATGTACAGTTAATTTTACATAATATTGTCATACTAATTTCCAGATGACTGTACCAGTTTACACTAGTCCCAGTAGTGGCTGGGAAGAGGATTCTTTTTCCCTACTTCCCAACCAAAGTGCAACATTTAGACTATTTTTCACTAACAGTTTAGTATAGATTTTAAATTTTGAAAAGCATTAAACAATTTTTCTAATTATATGAGCAGCTTCAACTTTAACTTGCCTTTTTGTAGTTTTTGTCTTATGCAGACAGTTATCTTTTGCTGGGTAACAAATTACTCAAAAACTGAGTGTTTTAAAACAATATGCATTTATTATCTCATGGTTTCTGTAGGCCAGGAATTCAGGAGTGGCTTAGCTGGGTAGTCCTGGCTCAGGGTCTCTCATGAAGCTGCAGGCAAGATGTTGGCTTGGGCTCCAGTCATCTGAATGTTTGACTTGGGGTGAAGGATCCACTTCTAAGATGCCACAGTCACATGGCTGGCAAGCTGGTGATAGCTACTGGCTGCTTCCTAGGGCTGTTAATATGTCCTCACAACATAGTGGCTGGGTGGAAGCAGTATTTATGGCTTAGTCTGGGAATTCACATGCCACCATTCTGCCATATTGTGTTGGTCCAACAGACTGACTCTGATACAATGTGGGAAGGGACTACACAAGGGCATGAATACCAGAAGGCAAGGATCATCTGGGGGCCTCTCAGAAACTGGCTTTCATGCACAGGCCCATGTAGTGTAATTCACTGCAGTATTATTTGCAGTGACAAGGAGTTGCAGTAAATAACTTTTCATTCCTAGAGAAATTTGTAAGTAAAATGCAGTATATGCCTCTGATGGAATACCTTACAGCAATTAAAAGCAATAAATTAGGTTTACACATTTTTTTTTTCAACTCACAAGAAAAAGAATTAAAAAACAGGACAGCGCCTATGGCTCAAAGGAGTAGGGTGCCAGCCCCAAATCTCTACTGAATTTAGAAAAAAAATTAGCCGGGCATGGAGGTGCATGCCTGTGGTCCCAGCTACTCAGGAGGCTGAGGCAAAAGGATCATTTGAGCCCAGGAGTTGGCTGTGAGCTAATATGACACTATAGCCTCTAGCCTAGGCAACAGAGTGAGACACTGTCTCAAAAGAAAAGGCGGAGGGAGGGGAGCAAGAAAAGTGGATAAGTTTTTTTCACCATATGGGGTTTGGCCTCGAGATCCTTGAAGTCAGCCTCTTTCACTCCAAACATGGTTTGGTAATAGTCTAGGTTCTGCCGCATTTCCAGGTGCTCAGGATTGCCCACAAAGAAGGTGTGTGCTGCTGCCACAGCTTTCTCCAACTTGTTTATCTACAAAGGAGGCACAAGAATATAATGTGCACATCTGAACCCTGAAGGTTTGTGTCCAGATGTGCAGTCCACATCAACAGGAAACCCCAGAGAGGTTTCAGAAAGAAGAGAACCTTTCCGATTCCTCCACCAAGTGTGCTCAGCCTTTGCCAGCCCCAGAAAATACACCTTTTACAGGAACTACACACCAGAGATTAGGAGCACAGGGCTCTAGGAAAATTTGTAGCTACTTCCAAAGTCAGGCTTGGGGGTTCCTCAAATTAAGGAGGTAATGCTTCAGCAATGTAGATATTGTACTTTAAAACAAAGGTCATATTTGTAGGGGGAGCACTACAAAAGACTGCCCAAGTAATATACTTTTATGATTCAAATGTAATGATTGACTGAAAAAGTCTAAGGCAGATGTGTCTGACGATTTTTCCCCCTGTGGCACATCAGAAGAACAAAAGTTGTATTGGACAACACAATAAATACACAGACACAAACAAAAGCTGATTAGCAAACTTTTTGTGGTATCAGGCACCACAGATAAGCCAAAAAACTCCTCATGAAATCAGCATGTGGCCCTTAGACACCCCTAAGGTCTAAGGCTTTAAGAATTTAGGGGTATGGGCAGGACCTGTGGCTCAAAAGGGTAGAGCGCCAGCCCCATATGCTGGAGGTGGCGGGTTCAAACCCAGCCCCAGCCAAAAGAAGGAATTTAGGGGTAGACCAGCCAAGGTGGCTCATACCTATAATCCTAATACTCTAGGAGGCCGAGAGTATTGAACTCATGAGTTCGAGATCAGCCTTAGCAAGAGTGAGACCCGTCTCTACAAAAAATGAAAAACTGAGACAAGAGGATCACCTGATCACAAGAGTTGGAGGTTGCTGTGAGCTATGATGCCATGGCACTCTACCAAGGGTGACAAAGTGAGATTCAATCTCAAAAAAAAGAAAAAAGTTAGAGGTAAGAAAGAAAGAGCAGTTAACATTTAGACTGTGCCTAAGAATTTTCCAAAAAGTACTTTTTTTTTGCATAAAATAAATTGTTTTTGAGATATCCAGGCAAAAGGTAGATGGCTGAAAAATCCCAAGGTCCTTTACTAAACCTAGACATGGTGTCTTCTGACTTAATGCCCAGGGATTATGAAGTTAAAATAAATGGCTATATAAGAAATTTGAGGGGAAAAAATGTGCTATGGGCCACAGTAATGTTCACAGTGATAGAATCCAGAATATTAGTAACACAGGTTCACATGCAGAATCCAAAAAAATAAATCACTGATGATTTTACCAATGATCCATTGATTAAATACATGAGCTTTGGTGTTGGATGGGTCAGCAGCAAACCTAGTTTAATCACTCATTGGGCTTTGGACAAGATAAAGTTTACTCTCTAAACTCAGTTTCCTAATCTGTTATCTGGAGATAGCACTCACTAGCTAACCTCAAAGGACTGTTAGGATGGTTAATGAGATGATACACAAGCAGCTTCTATCACGTGCTGCTGGGCACATGGTAAGTGCTCAATAAATGTTGGCTGGTATTATTAGTACGCTAATAAGCTTGGTGCCTGTGGCTCAAGTGCCTAAGGCATCAGCCACATACACCTAAGGTGGCAGGTTCGAATCCAGCCCAGGCCTGCCAAACAACAATGATGGCTGCAACCAAAAAAAATAGCCAGGTGTTGTGGCGGGCACCTGTGGTCCAAGCTACTTGGGAGGTAGAGGTAGGAGACTCGCTTGAACCCAGGAGTTGGAAGTTGCTGTGAGCTGTGATGCCACAGCACTCTACCCAGGGGGACAGCTTGAGGCTCTGTCTCAAAAAAAAAAAAAAAAAAAAAGACTAGTATGCCAATAAAATGATTTTTCTTTCTTTTTTTTTTTTTTTTTTGTAGGGAAAGACATTTATTTAACATAGGATGCAGCAGTCCCTATGGTCAAGATCCTAACTTTCTGGTCTGAATTATTACCTCGTTCCAACATATATTTATTTTTATTCATCCAGATGAACAAATTGGTGCCAGTTCTCTAGTTTTCTATTTCCTCCTGATTGCTATAGATGCCAAAAATGATTTTTCTTATCATAGGTACTAGTGAAAGCACATTAAAGGCATCAGCCCAGTTAGATGACCCAAGGTAAATGATTATCCACCTCTATACCTTGGTTTCTTTAACTGTAAAATTAGAAATTCTCTCCCATCCCTTTTAGGGATTTACTCTCTCCCCTGGGTCTTTTAGCACTGCTCCTGTCTTTCTCTGTTCTCCCCATCTTTTCACGCCCCTCTCCACCCAGAGCTTTCTTTATTGCTTAAGCACTGAGGCACCTAACCTTCTCTCTTGTGGACAAATACCCATGTCTCCTAATCATTTGCTCAGCCAAGTGGGACTTACTCCCCATGGGTTCCCCAGCAAAGATTCTAAAACTTCTGAGGACAGCTCCTGAGGCCTGGAGAATTCTCTTCTGAATCTGGCCTCACTTACCTTTCTGGCTTCCCCTCCTGCTGCTCCCCACACACAACCTGATGCCCCAGTCACAGCAATGGAATTTTTTCCTGAATACATCATACTTCGTTCTACTTCTCCCTCTATTTCAAAGGACCATCCTTTTTCTCTCCCTACCAATATTTAGGACAGGCTCTTGTCCACCTCATGTTTCAAGTCTAATTTTCTGAGACAAAGCTAGATTTTTTTTCTCCTTCATGATCACATGTATGTGCCCTGTCAGTAGCCCTTAATACACCTATTCTTTTTTTTTTTTTTTGCAGTTTTTGTACCGGGCTGGGTTTGAACCCGCCACCACCAGTATATGGGGCTGGCCCCCTACTCCTTGAGCCACAGGCACCGCCCTAATATACTTATTCTTAACAGCAAAGCAAGATAAAACAAAGTAATAGTCCAGCATTTTAATTACCTGTACAAACAAGAACTAAAGTATGGTGGGTATTCAATAAATGACAAAGAAATTTAGAAAGTGCTGGTAAGTTACATGAAAGACAGCCCCATTATTTTGGTTTCAAGTCCAGTACTGGGAGGAATCTTTCCAGTAACTGGGAGGAATGGAGGGAAACTGTGTAAGCAGAATGCATGTGGAAGGGTGAAAAACTGAGGTCCCCAAGAGTCTCTAATTCTCTCTTTAGGTTGAGCTGAAGTTATGTTAAACTATATTTACAAAAGATATGCAGCATAGATCCTGCTTTTTACCCCCATCACTAAAATAGGACTAATAACAGCATCCACCTCACAAGATACTGTGAAGATCAGGGCAATTTAGTCAATAAATGCAAAGTGCTTATTAAAACAGCGCCTGGAAATATATGCTGGCTACCATCATCATTACCACACAAGCCCGGAGCACTCCAAGTCCGTTTGTACACTTGGACATATTATATAGTATACTGGGATTGAAAATGAATGTAAATGAAATGTAAAAACACTCATTTTCTTTGGAAACCTGACAGACTAGCCAGAGGGACCCCACAGGGAGGGCCAGGCAGCCCCTGCTGGCGACGTGGCAATTCTACGTCCTGAAAGTGAATTGCTGGATCCGGTAGCAGGAAAAACACCACTGGGAAACAAACGAGAGTAAGATATTGTAGACCACTCTTAGCCTCTCATTCGGACACTTACAATGAAATCAGGATGTGAGACTTAAGCTACTGCTTTAATTCCTTCAACTAAGATCTCTCAGACTTCTTGGACAATAAAAGGGCAATGCGTTCTGCTTGGCCTGTGCCCTAATTCCAGGCTAGATCTTTGGGGTTAGCATCTGCCCATGCAAGCCAGGCGAGGCAGGATTCCTAGCAGGGTCCCTGACTCCCGAGGCTCGAGAGGCGCTCCCCAGGCAGGAGGCCACTTTCCCTATCTGTGGACACTTCCCTGCCTCCCTCTCTCTCTCTGCGGACACCTCGTTAGGTCCCTTGCCAGCATTCCTCTCCCCACAAGGGCCCCGGCCGCCCAGCTTCCGGCAGGTCTGCACCTTGAAGTAGGCGACCTGCAGGTAGTTGTAGGGGCTCCGCTTGTGGAACTCCAATTCCACCTCCTCGCCCAGCGAGTGGGCGGCCGGCGGCCCCAGGCAGCGGCGCAGGCAGGCGGCGCGGCGCAGCAGCCTCCCGAAGAAGCGAAGGTCGTACAGGGCGGCAGCCCCGGAGGCCTGGGCCAGACTCGGGGGTGAGTCAGGGTCCAGCTCCCACGGGAGGTCGGCTGCGCACCTGGTGCGGCAGCGCAGACGGAGAGCGCGGAGGGCGGCCCGCGAGAGCAGCGCTCGCTCCATGCTCAGGACCACCCCGGCCCAGTCCCCACGCGCATAGGCCGCGGTCCCGTCGGCAAAGAGCAGATCAGGTGTCACCATGTCCCATCCCGCCTCAGACTCAGCCTCTGCCCGGGAGACAGCAGCGGAGACAGCCAGCAGCGTGGTCAGCACCCTCAATGCTCGTACCGCCATCGTCTCCACAATCCTAACAGGACCGCTGGCCGCCCTCCACGGAACCCGGGGCCTTACCCCTAGAGAAGCCCCGCCCCTGAGCAGGGCTCCGCCTCCGAACCGGGCAGCGCATGCCCAGGAAGCTTGCACCAGCGCTTTCTTTTAACCAACCCGGACCCCGCCCCTCAGCGGAACCCTGTGAGCCAGCTGGAGCCTGGCCTCCTCCGAACCAAGATCTGGCTCCGTCGCTCTGACGCCCGAAGGGCATAGCTCCGCCCACACGCCTTTATGCGCAGGCTCTTCCGACTGGCACCGCCCAGGTAGTGAGCAGGAGTGGGCGCCGTCATGGCGGGCGCTGCGGTTCCGGGGCAGACGGAGGGGCTCCCCGAAAGGCAAGAAGTGCAGTCCGCGGCAGGACCGGGAGGTATGCGGGATCGGATTCAGCAAGGGGAAAGAAGCTCTCGCGAGGCAGCTTGTCTCCGGGGCTCTGCGGGAGGCTGAGGGCGGGAGCTCACGCCTGTGTTCCGGGGTATGTGTCGCAGGAGCCCTGGTGGAGCGCTCCCCGACCCCCGGCGGTTTGGCCTTGGTGAGCCCCTACCGCACCCACCGGGCCGGGGACCCTTTAGACCTCGTGGTGCTCGCAGAGCAGGTGCAGAAGGTGAGGAGGCGCGGCTGGGGAAGTGAATAACTACATCTTCGTTCACGTTTTGTCCTGAGTCATTCGGCTCTGGCCTCACAACCTAAGTGTAGGAGGGGAACAATTTGTTACTGTCTAGCGAGTCGGTGGCTGACTCGAATTCTGATCTTCTGAGGCTAAAGTCTCCTTCAACTGCCACTTGAGTGCCCATAAAATACCTTCGTTGTAGGGTTTGCACAGCACTTTGAATATTCATTATTTCATTTGCACTTTAGAACTGCACGTGAGTGAGGCGGTACAGAAGTTACTCTTCCCATTTGATACATGAAGACAAGTTTCTGAGGAAGTTACTTTAACCCAAATTCTTCAGGGATGCGTAAACCACTTATTTTAAGCTGCTTCCCATAGGATCTGTATGTTTCCTGGGAGCTTGAGCACTTAACATCTTCTAGGAGGGGAAAAGACTCTTAAGTTTTTTCCTGTGCTATCATCCATTAGACGCAGTATTCTCTTTTTTTTTTTTTTTTTTTTTTTGAGACAGAGCCTCAAACTGTCCCCCTGGGTAGAGTGCCATGGCATTACAGCTCGCAGCAACCTCCAACTCCTGGGCTCAAGCGAGTCTCCTGCCTCAGCCTCCCAAGTAGCTGGGACCACAGGTGCCCGCCACAACGCCCGGCTATTTTTTGGTTGCAGCCGTCATTGTTGTTTGG
>CAUYTI010048744.1:0-12493 GCA_963575145.1 Galago senegalensis
CCCTGGGTAGAGTGCCATGGCATCACGCTCACAGCAACCTCCAACTCCTGGGCTCAGGCGAGTCTCCTGCCTCAGCCTCCCAAGTAGCTGGGACTACAGGCGCCCACCACAACGCCTGGCCATTTTTTGGTTGCAGCCATCGTTGTTTGGCAGGCCCAGGCTGGGGATTCGAACCCGCCACCTTAGGTGTATGTGGCTGGCGCCTTAGCCGCTTGAGCCACAGGCGCCAAGCCCACAAATGTAGATTTAAGAAACATTAGTTACAGGAGTTTGTGTGAAATATATTTTTGTTTTCTCTTGAACACATACCTGGGAGTAGAATGACCAAGTCACGCCAAGTGTGTAACTTATCTTAAAACTGCCAATTAGTTTCAGGGTATGAGCTTTCCTGTGGCTCAACATTCTTGCCAGCATTGGTTATTATCAATCCATTCGATTTTAGCCATGCCAGGAGTGTGAGTTGCTACCTCATTGTGGTTTTAATTTTCATTTCCCTGCAGACTAACGAAATTGAGTGTCTTTTCTTATACCTATTGACCCTTCATGTATTTTCTTTTGTGAAGTGGGTGTTTAAATCTCTGGCTCATTTTAAAAAGTTAACTCGTTGACCTCCTGAGATGGAGCTGTAAGGGTCCTTGATAAGTTCTGGATACAAGTCCTGCATCAGATATATGCATTGACAATACTTTCTTCCACTCTATGTCTTCCATTTTTGTTTTCTTAATGGTGGTTTTCAAAACCCAAAAGTTTTAATTTTTACAAATTCCAATGTATTCATTTTTTTTCTCTTATAGCCTATGTTCTTTGTGTCTAAAAGAAGTATTTGCCTAACACAAGATCACAGGATTTTGCCTTGTGTTATTTTTCTAGAAGTTTTAACATTTTAGCTTTTACTTTTAGGTCTGTGATCCACTGAGTTGATCTTTGGGAGCTCAAATACGTGTAACATTTTGGAGCCAAGGATCAAAAAAAATATTCTATTAGCTTTCAGAGACAAAAAACAAGAACCAAGCAAGGTTTCAGAAAACGTCTCTCTCGCGCCCTTTCCTGGGAAGCTAAGGGAGGACACGCTCTTACAAAATAAGAGAGATAACAACCAGGCGAGAGGAAGAGAGGACTTAACAAATGGCGGCTCTCACTGAAGTGAACCCAGGAATAATGGGAAATGCCAGTTAAGAACATTAAATGTGCATTGTTCCTAAAATATTCAGACCCTTTTCCCATAAAAGAGATCTTTGCAAATACCTGAAAAGTAATCGAGAGCCTTGGTTTTGTAGCAGCTGCTGCCAGGTGAAGGTGAACATGACAATGAAGCTCCTTCACAGCCCTGCTTAGGACAAGTCCACATTCCCACCACCGCCCAGAGCTGGGCCGCCTCACGTCACCTCTCCCCTTTTTGCTCTGTCCCAGATGCACTAGCCTTCTTCAGTTCCCTGAATGCTTCATGGTCCCTTCTTCCCTCACAAGAGTCTTTGCACAGGCTGTTCCCTCCACCTGGAATGTCCTCCATCCTCCTAGTTATGTTGTACAGTTTCTGTAGGTCACAGTTAAAATATCACAAACTTGGGAACACAATCCCTAACTTCTCCAGCCAGCTCACAGCTCCTGGTTGTACGTGCTCTTTGCCTCCTATACTTTTCTTTTACAATATATTTCGAAGTTAGTTTGAATAATATATATCATCTGGTTAATGAGCCAAGTAGGTTTCAAATGTATTACATGCATGAATGAACAAATTGATGAACAGACTCTGAAATCAAAGTGAAAAATGTGAGACCACACATGCTTTATTTTTTCAGTTTGAGAATAAACTCAGTTTGAGAAAGGAATATGCAGGGAAGAACGGTAACCCCTATTCTCTGTTTAGCAAATCTATCAGCTTCAAATGTAATCATCATTCCTAGAGATGTAAGAATCTCGAATAGCCCCACAGAGTTGAAAGATATTTTAATTTCACATCTATTATTTGAAAGAACATTCACAAAACAGCAACTGTTATTTCTTTGATAATGTATAAGCATGCTCTATTATTGGATTCAAATAATCGCTGATGTATACGACCTCTAAGATCTGAAACATAGGAAACTAAGATTGTTTAAAACCATTAATGACAATCAACCTTGCCTTAAAAACATAATTTAGATTTTTATAATTTTTGGTGTACATATTTTCAGTAGAATACACAAGTCATTTCTGTATAACGTAGGTGGGGAAACATTATTAAGCTTTACCTCAGGAATATAAATCGCTTACTAATTAAAGTGAACCTGAAGGAAAGTATCACTTGATTTGGAAACAGTGAGAGAAAAAATAAAAAATTCCCGTACTTGCAGCTTTCATCAGCTAGTGAATTAAGGACTCTTTAACACAAGCTTCACCAGACTGTCCTGCTGGTCCTTTGTGCTCACACTAAATTCCCTGATGCATTGCTGAGATAACACGTAATAATGAATTGGGAGGCGTGACATAAAAACATTTGCTGTTCAGATTCTGAATATATTTTTATAGATAGATCTCTATATATGTTCCTTATATGGTATGGAAAGAAGGCAAAGGGATAACAGAAATAGAAATTTTGCTTATTAATTTTAAATACTGTGTATCACATAGAATTACTGTCTCCTACCACTTAAAATGATTGAACATCCTTCCTTGGGAGACATGTTATCTGAGGTTTTTAATTTCTTCTTACTCTCTTCTCACATGACGATGGCAGGAGAAACTGTGAAATTCACATTTACTTGGAAATATAAAAGAAATCTGAACACTGATTTGAGGAGTCACCATCTTATAGATACATTCTTTGATCCATAACACAAAAGTTTCTTGGATATTTTGAACAAATAACTCTTTCCCCTTGTAATAATAAGGATTATATTTTTATCTCTTAATTGTAAACTCTTGCTCAGCAATTTCAGTAGCTAACTATAGAGCACAACTTCAAACGCTACACTGAAGTTCACAAATGCATCGCATTAAAAGATGTGCGATTACTCACCTTACATTCTTCCTGGCAAATAGCTGGTCCAAAGTTAGCGAAAATCCCATACATAAACAAATAAGTGAAAAACTAAAAAGGATTTTTCTTCCCATCAAGAAATGAATCTGTGTCTTCAAACCAGGCACATCTATTAATTCATAGAACAACCAGGGCAGAAGCTGTACTTTTCATGCCAAGTGACTGACAACGTATTCAACCAATAAAAGCACAGCTTTCCTGGGCTGGACTATATCAGGGGAGGGTGGAGGAAGAGGCCTGACATTCCTTAATGTAGAGACAGACTGGAACCAATATTTAGGTTTTTAATTATTCATCTCATTGAATGATTGTTAGGGAGAGTTTTAGAAACAATATACTTGGGGGTTTGGAGGGATCACTTCTAAGGTTTATCTTATAGGGGTACAAGTGAATCTTTCTAAGAGTAGAATGTGAACGTTTTAAAACAACAACTGAGAAAATGACATGAAGGCTGTGTTGACCAGTTTGATGGAAGTATTTTGGATTACATGTGAAAACCCCACACTGTACCCCCGAAGTGCATTAATGTACATAGTTACCATTCAATAAAAAAAAAAGAAACAATATACTTGCCAGTTAAACTCTTTTTAGAAATTTGCATTGTTTTGATAGTGTCATACAACTCTTAAAAAGACTCTCCTATTTTCAGAAAGTTATCAAATTCTCCTCATATACTATATATTATGAAGTATATATTTTTCCATGCATTTTTCTGGTGAATAATGAAATAAAAATCTCCAGAACTTCCTTAAATTCATCTATATGTCCTAGTTCACAGTTCCCCGTTGAATTCCTGACTCTCCATTTGCAGAGAGTGGTGAGGAGCCCCGGCTTCAGCGTCCTGCAGGTGCCACCCCCAAGGGCTGTCTGACACAGGCAGCTTGTCCCCCTCATGGCAGAGTGGGGACCAAAGTACTTGAAGAATCCTTGTGAAGATTAAATGGGATCTGAGATGAAAGCTGCTTCTTACTTCGATGTTTAGCTAAGTCAAGTCCTCACTGTTACTCTTCCCTGCGGGCACTGTACTCCCACCCCCTTGGCCAAAAAGCCTGAAAAACAAAGAGTTGTCTTATAGGTTAAGGAAATACAATTAAAATGCGACAACGAAGAAAATTCTCCGAAGTGAAAGCGTCAGCTTTTTTGGCGCTCACAAAACTTGATCTCTTAAAGTACTCACTAGAAGGGAATATTTGTAAGAGAAATTTCGGAGAGATGATGAATTAAAGGAAAGTTTGGCCTTGTCCCCAAGGACACATTCCCCTTCTTCACTCTCTGCTTTGCATACACACCATGTTTTCCAAACGCAGCTCCAGCAGCCCCTGTAGAAAATGAGGAGAGGAGAGTACGTGTAAGCCCAGGGACTAAAGGAAGCAGGGAATGCAGGAATCAGGAAGAAAGTTGTAAATAAAAAGTATGAAATAAACAACTTGGCCAGGCACGGTGGCTCATGCCTGTTATACTAGCACTCTGGGAGGCCAAGGAGGGAGGATCACTTGAGACCAGCCTGAGCAAGAGCAAGGCCCTGTCTCTACTAAAAATGGAAAAATTAGCCAGCTGTTGCGATGGACACCTGTAGTCCCAGCCTGAACCTGGGAGTCTGAGGTTGCTATGAGCTAGGCTGAGGCCACAGCACTCTAGCCTGGGAAATAGAGTGAGATCCTATCTCAAACATGAACAAAGGCACTGGCCTTCAATACGGCGTCTTCCTGGGAACACCTCCACACACCTCCTTCTTTTCTGTCCTTTCATTTCACTCAACTTCCACTCTTCTCCTCTCCCTTTTATCTCTCTGACCCTCTGTCCTTTTCCTGACGCTGTGGAATTTCAAGCAAACCAGATAGATATTTAGACTTAGTTGGTTGGCAGATAAAGTACAGGACACCCAGTCTGGATTGATACCAATTCAAATGTCAGAAAAACAACAAATACTTTTAATGTAAGTGTATGCTGTTCAATATTTGAGATATGCTATGTTTTAAAAATTATTTATTATTTATATGAAAACTAAATTTAACTGGGTGTCCTATATTTTAATTTATTAAATCCAGCAATCCTAGTCTTAGGGACTTTCTGCTGCTCAAACCATAAAGTGCATACAAATCATATGGAATTCTATTAAGATGCAATTCGAATCCCATAGGTCTGGAGAAAGGTGTGGGACTTTCTACTCCTAATGAGCTCCTAGATGATGTGAATGCCATTCACCTAAGAGCTGTCCTTTGAGTAGCAAAAATCTAGAACGTATTTTTCAGTAGAAATATAGTGAGGGCTACATACGTAATTTAAAATTTTCTATTCATCACAAAGAAGTAAAAATGAACAGGCAATTAATTCAATAACATTTTTATTTAAACTACCTAAAATATTATTGTTTTTCCAACATAATCGATTTTAAGGATTGATAGGGAGATACTTTACGTCCCTTTCCTGCTCTAAGTCTGAACTCTGGCACGTAATTGACACTGACACTACACCTCAATTCAAACAAGTCAAATTTCAAATCCTCCATAGCCACATGTGACCAGCAGCCACTGAACAGGGCAGTGCAGGTTCAGAGTATCTCCTCCAACTGCCAGAGCAATGCCTGGCCATCTCCCATGCTAGCGGTAACCATGCCTACTCCTCAAGTCCCTCCTCAGGAGGAGGTGAGAGCCGAAACCCTTGACAATCCTGCATGGAGGCATTCACGGTTCTGTGAACCCTGAGAAACCAGGGTTAGTCCCTCAGCAGTTAGCATGTAAGAACTTTCATGGAAATATGCTTGGATTACATTTTTAGACACACATACACACAGAATTGTAAATATTAAATCAAGTTATCATTTTAATATGCTTTATGTCTTGATAATCCTAAAATTTTAACATAGCATTCTTTTTGTTGAAATATTCTCCCACTTGGTTAAGAATATTCAAAGCATAATAATTAGTAGCTAGTAGGCTTCACACATGTATTTTAGAATAGCAGTCACACTTAAGACGTGATTGTCTGAGAATAGTTCATCTTGTGACTTTGGAGAGGAAAAATTGTGATTAAAAAAATGCTAATTGGATATCTTAAAGAATGCAAAGCCTTAGGATATATCACCTGCCTAGCACTGTGCCTGCCTGCTCAAATTACTGGGGAGTCTCTGTCAAGAACTGTGAGACTAACAAGTTAGCCTGTCAGTTTTACGGATGCTGACAGAAGACACAAGACTCCTGAGTCAGAGACAAAGGACTTGATTACTCACCACACAGCAAGTGGGGTGAGCATTAGTATGATTGTATCAGGTCCCCTTCCCCAGGCAGCAGTGAGGGTAGGCCCAGACGGATGCTTGCACACACAGAGAGTTTCGTTTCAGAAGAGAGACCCTGAGCTTACAGAGCCCCAATCTCACTAACCATAATAATAATCTTTAACAAGGGCCTACCCACCCTTGGCTCTAAAGGGAAACACTACATCCCACGGCCATAAACAAACCTGTCCTTTGTTACAAAAAGAGACACAATTTCTACCTTTCGAGGCTGTTTGCTATACAAACATCTTGAAAACACTATTCTAGAACAAAGAGAAGTTAGCGACTCATTCACAATTTACACAGAAAACGGAACATTTTCCCTCAGTGGTTTCCTCGAGAGAACAGGAAGCTATGCATCCAATGCTACCTTCTTTGCAACTGAAACAAATTTGGGTTTGCTTTGTTTCCTGATTTACTATATATTACAAAAGGAAATGTAACCTGAAAACTTAAATATCAAAATCTGTGTTTCCATAATCACATATGACCATAAAAACTGTTTCCATAGGGAAAAAATAGATCTAACTTAAGAATTCTAATATTTACCTTAAGCACCTGCCAAGTTGCTCTATTCATTCAATGCCAACAGACCAAAAATTGCATTAAGTCAGAGGCTTAAATCAATTAGAATAATTTTTGCATGGTGATTCAAATCTAAATCCATCTACCCCCAAAGCCTTACATAATATTAACCCTGCTCATCTGTCTCACCCATGTGATACCAGCTTGTCCTGCTGACCATGTTCCAGGCACTCTGGCTTGCACTAGACCTCTCAACACCCTCCACATACCATGCATAGTGTGCCTCAGTGCCTTTGCATGTACTGTTCTCTCTGTCAGGATCACTTCACACCTTACTCTCCCTGCATCCTATTCACTTTCATCATAACACATCACAATTTGCCCTGAGACTTTTCTTGCCTTATATGTGCCATGTTTCTTATTAGAAAGCATGCTCCCTGAGAATAGGTACTATGTCTATTTGAGCAGTATTCACTTAGAGCCTAAATTGGAGCTCAATAAAATGTGAGGAATGAATAAATGAAGCTATAAAAAATGCTACATTATTATGCCACTTAAATATAATATAATATAGGATATTTTCCATTCATGCCCACAGCCTGAGTCTTTAGACAATGAAAACTGAAAAATCAATTAATTCAAGTATTTCATAGAATTCCCTCTTAAAAATGGAAATGGAGGCCAGATTGTGACTCATGCCTATAACCCTAGCACTCTGGGAGGCCGAGGTGGATTGCTTGAGCTCACGAGTGCAAGACTAGCCTTGAGCAAAAGTGACACCTGGCCTGGGCTCAACTTTTATGTTAACAAAGTTGTTAGTTGTTTTTCAGTTGCCATGGCCCCCCAAGTTGATGCTCCTGACCTGAGCATGCCCAGATGAAGCAAGCACACAACCATGGGAGGAACCTGTTTAGACCAAGGAATAGGCACTGAATTAAGAAGCAGACACCTCATGGCAGGATCTAGGATTCAATCAGATTCAGCCCTAGCATTACTCCATGGCAGGATCCATGGTACACTTCGCCATATCACCCCATCAAAATATCCTATCAGATCACCCTCAGACTATAGAAAAATAGAGCCAACTCCCTTGCCCAGGGAACTATCCCTGCTTTGGGAGCTATCTCCAGTGTGTTCATTACGTGTGCCACATAACAAAACCCCCTTGTTAGGACCATCTGGGCTGTCTATTGACTTGATACCTGCCGAGTGAACAGACCCCTCCATTTGGGAGGTAGCACTACCAGTTCACTAGCAAAATACCATAGTACATATTTCTTGCTCCTTGGGGGAAGGAGGTGTTTATAACTCTTTATTCTCTCAAGTTCAGAGCTTGATTGTTGGCTTGATTTCCACCAATTTTCATCAAATCAACTTCTGAGTTGATTAGATCAAGATAGTAAATCAAATGATTTTAAGTGCTTTTAATTTAAATGTTAATTTTTGTCACTTTAAGTTTCCCTTTGACTCCTTGGAACGTGGATAATATACCAGATTACTAGCACATACTTACATTCCAGGCTGCACAAGCTAAGCTGAGACAGGAGGCTAGCTCTTGAAATAAATTTGGGCATTGGACAAATATTGATTGTCACTGTGCTGGATTCTTTACCAGATATACAAGATAAAAAATATCAGTCCTTAACTCCGAGAAGCTCCCTGCCCAGCAATGTGAAGAAATGTGAACACCTTTGGGATGTTCACACAGCACACCAGTGACCTTGTTTGAGGTCCGCCCACCCTCCACCCCAAGCAGTGCCTGATTAAATGAAAAGGACAGAGAGGCAAATATATGATAGATAAAGAAATAAGAGATTTTGATATGAGATTCTATTATTTGCAGTGCAAAAGAGCTTTCATTGGAAGGATTTGGCAAACAATACCTTTAGTGTGGCAAGAGAGGCGTGAACTTGGAAGGGACTCTTGAGGCTCACAGACCTGGGTCCCCAGGAAGAAAAGGCCTCCATGGCCCTCAGAAATGCTCCTACAAGACACCTGCAGGCTCCCCACCTTGACAGAACAGGAATCAGAGTTTAAATTCACCCGGTGAATTAATAAAGGTCAGTTTGAGAGTATATGCTGTGTAATGTTGCCCTACACTCAAGGCCACCATTGATAACAAGAGCAAAATGGCTTCTTCAGGTAGAAATAAACCAGCACACCTAATTTCAAAGGGAGTATTATATATAGCTACAGAAGAGCCTCCATAGTTGACTCCCTCAGTGGACCCCCTCCCTACATTGACCTCCAACTTAAGTCGACCTAATTTTCATAGATAGGACATGCACCGCATGTACAGTACAGTAGGCCTAGCTCCATATGTCGACCATCTCTATATGTTGACCAGTTTGTTACAGTCCCTTGGGTGGTCAACTTACAGAGTTGCTAATGTACTTGGTAACAAATTCAACATATTACTTTCTAAATAATTAACAAAAATTTGAAAACTCCAACTTAAAACCCATCTAAGTAAATTTTTTTTCTCAAATTTTTATTTGTTTTAGAGACAAGGTCTTACTCTATCAACCAGGCTGGGGTGTAGTGGTGCAATCATAACTCACCATAAACCTGAACTCCTAGGCTCAAGTGATTCTGCTGCCTCAGCCTCCCACAGTGTTGGAATTACAGGCATGAGCCACCATGCCCAGCCCTCCTTCCACTGAGTTTTAAAATTCATGTGCACCCGAGCACATTATTCCATTATATGTGACATGACTGTATCTATGAAGGGGTTATAGATCCATTCATTGTGGTTATCCTCATTATCAGTAAAGATTGCTAGAATCAATGCCATCAAGAAGCAATGTTTTACATCAGTAGGAAAATTACTACTGTCCTTCTGTGCAGCTATATAAACCTGGAACCCCCTTACTTCCTTCCTTCCTAGACTTCCTTCCTTTTGTTCTTTTTTCTTTCAAGTCAAGAAAAATATCTTATTTCACATTAAAGTCTTTTAAGTAGTTAGATCTTAATAAAAATTCCAAAATGTTGAATATTTACTTAATAGCTTTTATATTCATATAATTGTTTATATATGTTCATAATTAAATAATCTAGAAATAATCCTATGAATTTTCATTTTACTATGGAAAGTGAGGGGTAATAGTGTTGCCCTCTGCCACACCCCATAACCAAAGAGCAACTGGGCCCACCTGAACTCATAGCACAGATCTGGTCCACTCAGTTCTGAAATCCTTCCAGGGAAGGAGATTGTAATACAATATTCCACTGCAGTGAAGAAAATTATCTTTCTTTTCCTAGCAAGAAAAATTATCTTTCTTTTCTTATAGCGCAAAGGTCCCTGCTGAAATAGAAGCCTATTTTCCTTTGTTTGGGTTTCAGCCAAGCTCAAGAACACCTAGAGAATAACTTTTTATATGCATGTGAAAATTTGAGCTCCCTTCCAGGAATTTTACAAAGCGTATCAAAGAGAAGCTTTGTCAATTCCCCCTAGATCCTACATAGAGGTTTAATTAGAGTGACAGGATTTTAATGATCAGGCCTGAATATTAGTAAGGTCGTATGGCAACACACACTTAGTTCTTTAGAATAGATGTAAGAAGAAATAATCACTGCACCAGGCAGCTAGAACGAAAGGAGAAAAAGTTCCATTCATTCTGGACAAAGGAAAAGTTGTGTTTAACGATTTAATCAGGGAAATCAAGCACTCAACGTTTGTCACTAGCAGCTCCGCAGAGCACGGACTGATCGCCTTACCTCCCTGCTTCTTCATTCTCACTTGGAGCTGCTACTGTAACTTGTCACATTTCCATAGCAACTGTTCCCTCAGTTTTTATAGTCAAAGCACAAGGAATCATTTCTAACCCACCTAAATGTTCCAATATCAATTGTCAACAAAAAGCTTGTTGCAGGAAAATGAGGGAGGCCCAATGGAGAGAAAGAGCACCCAAACACCGTGTTTATAGAGGAAGGGCTCTTTATTTCAGCCAGCAGAGCTTATGGCATAGAAAAATTCAAAATGGCCACACTCCCTGACTGGCTTGGTCTTTCTCTTTTTTATCTCAAGTCAAAAAGGTTCCAACCCATTAGTACCTTTCCCATTGGTCAATTGGAATCAAGTGAGAGATGCTGTTCCAGGCCCCACAGCACTACAGGATTTCACAGAAGTGGAAATTTCCAAGTTCCAGGAAGTTAAATCTACAAATTCCCAAGAGCTGAGTCACCATGGAGAGGACCCTGCAGGTGTGTCCTTGTGGTCTCCTGGACCTCACCGTTTTGGGGTATTCTCTTTCAGCTAATTCTGCCCGATGTGGTATGAAGAATCAGCATCTCATCAACTCTTCATCAACTGACCTAATTCATGAGAACTCATTTTCTTTTTAGGTTTGGGGGGGTGTTTCTGAACAAAATCAAATAGGGTCCCTCCACCCTACCTGAGCACTAATCAGGGGTGAGATAAGCAGAGGCCCAAATACCGTATGACCTGCATTGCTGTCAAAGGCCAGGATGGGGGTGGAGGACAAAGCTTAGAGTGTGAGCCAAATGACTGTCACTGAGCCTCTCCCCCAGTAGACAGACATACAGCCTACTAAGAGTGTTTTTACAGCCTAATAAAATCTTAAGCCACCCAACCAATGGGATGGACACCCTCTTGGCTGAGAGGATCCCAGAACAACCTTAAAGCTGAGTTGCTGGGCATGAGAAGTTAGCCAGCTTCATCATGCCCCTCCTCTGACCCTTGTGGAGTTACTCTTTGTAACAAGATACCAAACCATTAACAGGACCTGAGGCCATGCAGGACAGAGGTTAAACCACATCTGTGAGATATCAATGTACTTAAAAGGTCTCTGGAGTCTTAGTAGTCCACTGGCTTGTGACAGATTATCAGACTTCCTTAACTTAAAACCTCCCAAGTCTTTAGGCAAAGCTTCATTTCTTTTAAATAATTATAATTCAAAACATCTTTGAAGCCACCTAAAACCCGTAAGCCCCTGCTTCAAAACGTTCTGCCTTCTTGGGTGAACCCGATGTCCGCCTCCCACGTATTGATTTATAAATTTATACCTAATTCCCATCTTCCTAAAATGTATAAAACCAAATTGTAACTCAACCATCGCAGGACCAGCTGCTCAAGGTCCCTGGGATGTAGCTCTCTTGCCATGGTCATACGTACTCCTAACTATGACATCTAAATATGACATCTCTCCATCTCCACAGCTCCTCTTTACAATGTGAATGCTTCTCTTTAAAAGCTGAACTTGCCCAGACTGTTTTTCTAAATTTGTCACAGATATCAGACTTCACTGGGCACGGGATGAGTAAAGTTGAGGCAAAAAAGTAAAAACAGAACTAAAAGAATCTGTCCTAGCCGCCCTATGTAGGCGTCAGCCAAGCCGCAGGCATTTCTGCTGTCTCTGTGTTTCTCCCCTGACTTACGCCGGGCCTAGATTGTAACCTAGTAACTTCCTTGGGTTTCTGTTGCCTGTGGGGCAGGTGGTCCAACTAGTCTCAAGGACGGGGGCCAATCTGACCTTCCCCCTTGAGCCTGGGACCTTGAGGATGATGTCATATCTCTCTGTCTTATGACCCTCACGTGCACTCCCACCCTGAAAGGTGGATAAAAGAGAGGCAAGAGCTTGAGTTGGGGGGCTCAGTTTTGGGAAACACGCTGGTGTCCCGAGTACCCCCGGCCAAATAAACCCGCTTCCTCTAAT
>CAUYTI010048745.1:0-26491 GCA_963575145.1 Galago senegalensis
AGATGGAGACTTTACGTCCTTCATGTTCACATGGATGGAGCTGGAAAATGTTCTTCTTAGCAAAGTATCACAAGAATGGAAGAAAAAGTATCCAATGTACACACCCCTATTATGAAACTAATTTATACCTTTTATATGAAAATTATAACCTAATATCAGCCTAAGAATATGGGGAGGCGGGAGGGAGAGGGATTGAAGAGATCACTTCTGTGGTTTATCGTACAAGGGTACAAGTGAATCTTTCTAAGAGTAGAATATGAACATTTTAACACAATAACTAAGAAAATGACATGAAGGCTATGTGAACCAGGTTGATGGCAGTGTTTCGGATTGTGTGTGAAAACACCACACTGTACCCCAGAGGTGCATTAATGTACATAGTTACCATTCAATAAAAAAGAAAAAAAAAAAGAAAGGCAACTTATAGGTGACTTGATCTAGAGCATCTAAAATAAATAGCAAATCAGCACCACTATTTTTATTGCTAGTAATATAGTGAGAAGATAGAGAGTTTAGAGTCAGTCGGTCCAGACTCTGATCCCTGCCTCACTCGCCTTCCAGCTGTTGATGTTGGGCAAGAAACCTGAACTGTCAATTATGAATTGGGCTGCTATAAACATTCTGATACAAATGTCTTTGTTGTAATGCAATTTACTTTAAAGAGATATCTTTTACAGATGACTTTCCTTTTTTCATTTCATTTTATTTTACTGTTTGGGATTCATTGAGGGTACAATTAGGTTACACTGGTTGTTAGGTAAAGTCCCTCTTGGAATTATGTCCCGCCTCTAGGAGGTGTGCCATACACTGTGACCCCCTCATCCCCCTACCCCACTTGTATTAGCTCATCTGTTACCTTCATATTAGAGTTGAGTACATTGGATTCTTGCTTCTCCATTCTTGTGATGCTTTACTAAGAAGAATGTGTTCCACCTCCATCCAGGTTAGTACAAAGGATGGAAAATCTCCATCTGTTTTAATGGCTGAATAGTATTCCATGGTATATATATTCTAGAACTTGTTAATCCATTCCTGGGTTTGCACTGGGCTGTTTATTACAGCTCAATTTACAATTGCCAAGTGACTTTTCTATAACAGCCATTTCACTTATATTCTAAAAGATACCTGTGGCCTGGCCAAGGGTTTCTAGATTTTCAAAATAATTTTCACATCACTAATCAGAATGTATCTGTTATCATCATATTATACCTCTAGTATAGAGATGGTCATTAAATTATAAGTAGATATGAATGTTGAGACCTCAAGGCTTGGTTCCCCTGGAAGCCTTTCACCAGAGAGCAGGGTGTATAATGAGGACCACCTGCTCTGGAGTCAGGCCGGCCTGAGCTTGAAGAGCAGCTTCTGGGCATGTTAACTGTGTGACCACAGGGATGCTATGCAATTCCCCAGTGCACCTATGAGAAAATGAGAATAAGTATACCCATCTATAAGATTGTTTTGTGAGTTAAAGGGAAACTGTGTATACTGGCTAACATGAAGTTATATTATTTAACTTTCTTCTAAAGAACTCTCAGTTGCAGGCATATAAGGGAAGGAAGGAAAGAAAGAAAGAAGGGAGGGAGGGATAAAAAAAGAAAACTGACTAAACACAATCCATTTCTAAAATATTAAGGAATCAAACAATATTCTCAGGACTTGATCTCTCTGCATTTTTCCAGCCCTCCATCCTGCTTGTCTGTTTATTTACAGACAAATAAGAGACGGCTCTCAGTCTACCACCCAGGCTGGAGTGCAGTGGCACCATCGGAGCAGTCTGGAGCATCTGGGCTGAGGTAATCTTCCTGCTTTAGCCTCCCAATTGGCTGGGACTTACAGGTGTGTGCCACCATGCTCAGCTAATTTTCCTTATTTTTTGGTGGACATAGGGGAGTCTCATGATGTTGCCCAGGCTGATCTCAAACTCCTGGCCTCAAGTGATTGTCCAGCTATCTCCCAAAGTGCTAGGATTACAGGCATCGGGTCACCATGCCTAGCCTGCTTTTCCTTTTTTTTTGGGGGGGCCAGGGCTGGGTTTGAACCCACCACCTCCAGCATAAGGGACTGGTGCCTTACTCTTTTGAGCCATAGGCACCACCTTAGCCTGCTTTTCTTAAAATTTGCTTAATTCCTTTTTTTTTTTTTTTTTTTTTTTTTTTTTAGAGACACAGTCTCACTCCATCACCCTCCCTAGAGTGTGGTGGCATCACAGCTCACAGCAACCTCCAGCTTAGGCAATTCTCTTGCCTTAAGACTTCTGAGTAGTTGGGACTATAGTTGCTTGCCACAATGCCCAGCTATTTTTTGTTGCAATGTGGCTGGGGCCGGGTTTGAACCAGCACCCTACTCACTGAGCCACAGGTGCTGCCCAAAATTTGCTTAATTCTTAAATAAGTTTTTTCCTCTTGGCCTCAATTTGATTGGACCAACTTTTGTGTATTTCCACTCCTAAAAGTCCAGGGTTAGTCAGTATTTTGGTTGACACTTAAGGCACATTCCCAGCCTGGAATCAGGGGTGGTTTCAGCTTAATACAAAGCATAAGGGCAGAAGGTATAGGAAGCATGGTTCCCCTACCTCACCCCACCCCCCCCCAAAAAAAAATTGCAGGTAGTGCTACCAAAACAAAGGAGAATGAATACTGATGGCAAGATCAGAAAATGTGCACTCTACTGTCACTTAATTAAATGGAAGTTATTATATGTTTTGGAGCCAGTTACAAAATCCAATTGTATTAAAAAATCACTCTATTGAACAACTTTACCAAGTGAATATATTTCCAGTTTGGGATGTTGTAATATATTACCTTTAAGGTGGACAGAAAGAGTAGGAATTCCATAACATTCCAATTTGTAGAATTCTCACTTAACTTTTATGAGCCTCAGTTTTCTAGATAGTTACTTAATCAATTTTTTTCTTTTTACTTTTGACCAGGTATCTCCGCTCTCTGTAGAATATAATAGACTGTTGTCTCATAACTTTTCTCCCTTTGCCTTGTTCCAGAAGCAAGAGCACAATTACTCCTGTTAGGCTTTCCAGGTTACTAACTGTTTATTTTTTCTAACTGATTCTAACTATATAGACACTAGCACTTCTGGCTTCTCTTTTTACATTTTGACTCTAGATGGAATGATAGAGTACCCAGAAGGGCATGGACATCTTGGATGTTGTAATCAGGGTTATTAACCACCTACACCTTTGCAAATAGAGAGGGTATTGGGAAAGATTGAGGTGAACTATCTCTCAGATGGATCATGGTAATAAGTAATCTTGAATACAGGGATAATGGTGTCCAAGATCAGGGAGTCTGAAAACTACATTCAGGGGCCAGAACGTTGTCTCTTTTCATAAACAAAATGTTTGTTATTGATATACATATGGGATACACGTGATATTTTGTTACATGTACAGAATGTGTAATGATCAAACCAGGCTGTTGGTGGTGTCCATTACTTCAAAGATTTATCATTTCTATGTGTTGGGAACATTTCAAGTCCTCTCTTCTAGCTATTTTGAAGGATATATGCCTCATTTTACTCTGGCATGGAGCATTATTCCTTCTGTCCAACTCTATGTTGGACAGTACTCACTAACCTACCTCTTCTCATCCTCCCCTGCTCCCCCACACCCTTCCCAGCCTCTGGTAATTATCATTCCACTCTCTGCCTCCATGAGATCAACATTTTGAGGTCCTATATTTGAATGAGAATACGTGATATTTGTCTTTCTGTACTTGGCTTATTTTACTTAATGTAATAGCCTCCAGTTCTATGCATGTTGTTGTAAATGACAGGATTTCATTCTCTTTTTTGCTACCAAACAGCAGTCCATTATAAATAGAAACTACGTTCCCTTTATTCATTTGTCTATTAATAGAAACTTAGACCGATTCCATATCTTTATTATTGTGAACAGTGCTGCAATAACATGGGAGTATAGATTTTCCTTTGATATACTGATCTCTTTTCCTTTGGATAAATACCCATTTGTGAGATTGACAAATTGGTAGTTTTCTCTTTAAGGTTCTTTTTCTTTGAGAAATCTCCAAATGGTTTTCCATAGTGGCTGTAATAATTTGCATTTCCACCAACATTGTATAAGTTTCTTTCCTTTGCATCCTTGCCAGCATCTGTTATTTCTTTGTCTTTTTAATAATGGCCATTCTAACTGGGTAGGACAGTATTTCACTGTGGTTTTGATTGCCATTTTCCTGATTAGTGAGGTTGATCATATCCTTATTCACCATTTGTATGTCGTCTTTAGAGAAATGCCTATTCATGTCCTTTGCCTGCGTTTTCATGGGATTATTTCTTGTTTTTTAATGGCAGAGTTATTTGAGTTCCTTATGGATTCAGATATTAGTCCCTTGCAGATGAATCGTCTGAAAGTATTTTCTCCCATTCAACAGGCTGTCTCTTGACTCTGTTGAGTGTTTTCCTTGGTGTGTAGAAAATTTTTAGTTTACTATGATCCCATTTGTCTGTATAAATAAAGTTTTATTAGAACATAGCTCCACCAATTCATATACATGTTGTCCGTGGCTGCTTTAGGTCTTAGAATGCCAGCTTACTTGTGACAGAAACCATTTAGACCTCAAAGACTATTATATTTACTATTTCTCCCTTCAAAGAAAGGCCAACATCTGTTAGCCAACATCTGTTCCTGAGAAAAGAGAATATCAGTGGGGCTCTAAAGGAATTGGTCATTGAACTGGGATTTAAAACCTATGGTCCAGACTCTACTGTCACAATCAGAGAAGACTGTCAAAAATTAGGATTCCTAGTTCTTAGGCAAAAAAGAGGAAGCATCTCTGTGCTGGAGGTGAGAAGGCAGAGATTACACTGGTGGTGGTAGGTCATCGTTCATGGAATGGACACTCAGTCTGGTTGGGGTTACATGCCAGGCTAAAATTTGTGCTGAGTCACCAGATTCGTGACCCACTTTCCTCCACCTTGAAGGAGTTACTTCCCCTTGTTGAAGTAACTCATGAATGGAGAAACAGCTTTGGTGGGGAAATGAGGCACTGATTAGGGATACTTCCTATCAGTCCAGTTTTGGGGTTAGAGAGGATGGAATCACTTACTGGTGAAAAAGGACTTTTGTCACTATAGACCTTTACTGGGACCTGTACTTAAATGAGAAAGCTGTATCTCCCAAGTACCTACAAGCCTGAAGAGTCTTTTCCATGCATCTTTCTCAAGACCTCACAAGACCACTGCTCCTGAAAAAGGATCCTTCTCTCCTTTGTATCAGTGGCTGACCCGTTTGGCTCATTTCATAGCCCCAGTTAATGGTTCTTCCTGTGTTCTTATTTTTTCTGATCATAGTACTCATCATACTTTGCCTTTTATTACAATTATATGTGTGCATGAATTTTTCCCCCCGGATTGGATGTTGCATGAAAGCAAAGTTTTAATCTCACACCTCTAAATATTCCTTGCACACTTATATAGGGAATGCCTAATTGGAATGTTACTGACTTAAATTTGCATTTAACTAAGTGGAGTATATTACAACCTGCTAGAACTACAGTGGATACAGACACAAGTCTGACTCTGTTCTTACAACCACCATTATTTCCTCGTTATAGATAGATCAAAGTACTTTCTACTCTCCATATCTCCTCTACATTAATTTGTCTTCCCCAAGCCCTTAGTTGGCTATAGCTGTTTGAATTCCGCAAAGAGCACTTAGAGACTTTTGGTTACAAGAAGCAGCAAAGTGTGTGGGCGACAGAGACCATCTTTAGACAGAAAAATTGTTAGTTTATTTCAAGGAATTAGAGGTATTACTGAACAAGCCAGCTTCAGGGGGGTTAGAAACAGGACAGTTCTGAAGACTCGAGCATTGAACCCTCTTGAACCCTTGACTGAGAGCACAGGGCACCTCCACTCTAGATTCAAATTCCTAAGAATCTGTTTACACCAACTTGATTCAGGAGTACAACCCTGTGATTAGAAAACAGATTCTTTTTATAAATCAGAAATTAGAGTTGAGAAGATGCAGGGAGAGCAGTGGTGGGCTAACAAAGATAAGAATTATATCTGAGGGTGAGCCAAGCCACACCAAGGGTCTCATTCAAGAAATGTGAATTTAGAGACCAAGAAACAAGCAAACAAACCAATGGTGTGAGGTGACTTTTGGCTTAAAGATCATGCAGATAAAGCCCAGGGGTTACAGTGGGGAAGCAGAGGAAACCGAGCTGGTAGAGGGACGCAAACATGAGCGAGAAGCGTGGCCGTGCCTGCCGTAAGCAATGGAGACAGTGTCCTCATTCCCTACTGGGTTCTCTTCCTCCTCTCATCACTCCTACCACTGTGTGATTATTTCCCTTGCAACTACTACGCTGTAAGATATCCCTCCAATTTATAAACGGGAAGGATAGTAACTGCCTCATGTTGTGAGATATTTAGCTACAGACTAATAGGAATCAAGATATTCTTAGACACCAAAGAGTATGGAAAATCAAAGAAAATCTCAGGCAATGACATATAAATCCATTGCACCAATTCTGCCATTCGGTGGTAATGAGGGTGCCAATAGAAGGTATGTTTAGCACTTCCCAAGTACCAAACTGGACCCAGAACTGTTTTGAGCATTTACATACATTGCCTTATTTAATCCTCATGAAAACTTGAGGTGTAGGGAGCATCAGTCCCGTTTTGCACACAAAGGGACTCAGGTATAGAGAGAGGAAATTGTGGGGCTGAGAGTCAGATTCCCTAATTTGACATCAAAACCTAAATTCTTGAAAGTCTAAGTCCTTACACAAATTTTGACAGTAAAGCCACCTATAAGAAATCTAAGTTTTAGAGTGGTTCAAAACCTTATAAATCCCCCAGGATCAATTTTTTTTTTCCAGATTCTACTCTGATTGCAGAGTTACCACTTAGCCCTTAGTATCTCCATTAAAAGAGATTTAATCTGGAACAAGAAATGAAGCTGTACAGGGACAGCTTCCCTGCAGCGATAAGAAGACCGACCATTTACTGAACATGTGTGATGCACCAGGGTTATGGCTTGTGAGCCCTTTATGCTTATTATCTCACGACCCTTTGAGGTAGATACTCTCCACAACCCAGGGAGGTAGATGCTACTATTTCCACTGCAGCTATATGTTATCATAGGACAAAAATGCTTAGAACACATGGACTGTCATTATACAATACTTACATAATAGAATATAGCTCTAGATAGATTATAAACGGAAAGAGATTTTTTAGATCTAGAAAACACAAAGAGATGAATTAGCAATTCTTTCTCTGCAGCCTTTGTCCCTGGAGAGGTGTGCGGAAAAGGAGGAGTTGTCCACTCTTTTAGCAGAGCTCCTGTCAGAGATGCTTGGATGTAGTTGTGTTTTATTCCCTCAGGATGATTCAGCCTCAGAATTGTTCTTTAATCCCCAATATCTCCATTAAAGAGGACTTCTATCAAGGATCTCAAGTGTGCACAGAGTGAAGGAGAGCTAATGACCTCTCTGCCATACACTGGCCTCTGCCCTGTGTGGCCTGAGCCAGTGTGGGCTGAAGCAAAAGCAGATGCCAATAACCTGTCCCTTTCACTCTCTTTCCTAGCTTACTGTGTCTCTTTTGTATTCCAACCTGCAAATTACTTTGAGAAGGAGACATACTTCTCGGTCAATCTAGTAATTTATTCAATTAAATAATTAAATAATCAATAGTCAATTCTAGTATTTATTCCCTTGTTAAGGTAGGAAAAAAAATACTAATGAACTTTTACATATTGAATTTGAGGGTCAAATAATTTGAAATTCCTTTCCTTTCACATTCAAATCTTTTGACTGTTGTTCTGAAGCTGTAGTATTAGATTACAGTTCATTTCTCCATTACTTTGCCAGCTGTGAATTTGGCAGTGTCCGGAGATTGTTCTGTGGTTTTTAAAAAAAGGCATAAGTTGACAAAATGGATACATTTAAATGACAAATGGGACCTTCCGTTTGATAATTTATTGTTGATGGCAGTTACTTAATTCATTTTGTGTATGTGGTATTTCTTCTTTTTTTCTTAGAGATGGGGTCTTGCTAAGTTGCCCTGGTTGAACTCCTGGGCTCATGTGATCTTCTCGCCTCTTCAGCTGCTCAAGGAACTTGGAACAACAGATGCACATCACCACACCCTGTGACAGTTATTTGGCTCTAAACAGTCCAGTCATAATGAGACAGGGCACTGCATAAGTCAAAGACCACACAAACTATCAATGGCAAGTATCAAGAGGGTGTGGAGGAAGTGGCTTACAACTTCTTTCTTCTCCCAACCATTGCTGCTTTTAAAAAAAGTCTTACAAAGTTTATTAAGCTCTGTACTTTAATTAACTATGTTCTCAGGTACAACAGTAACAGCCACAAACAAATTAGGCTGATTGAACTGTGCCTGACTGTTTCCTTGTTTATCCTCTCATGGGGGCTTGGCTTTCTGCACTAAGCTTTCTTTCTCTCTCTCTCTCTCTCTCTTTTTCTCAAATGTTATTATTTCAAGTCATTGTCTTTAGTTTAGTCTATGGGAAATTTCTGTGTCCTCTGTAATTTAGGGTTAAGCAACATATAATTTACCCTGTTATTAAAAGAAAAAAAAAACGAACAAAAAAACTAGCTCCCTTGCTTGAGCCAGAGACTGCCTGGCATTCCTAATATTCTCCTGTAGAAACCGTGATGAAAGAACAGATAAGCCTAAGTAAATCTAGCGGGTGCTGCTCCTTTAAAATGTGAGTGCCTCGTCAATGGGGTTAAAAACTAAAAGTTGGTTTTGTCCTAAATATCCTTGCTCAGCCAATTATGCGCTAAAAAGGGGCCATAGCCCATTTGCAAGGCTTCTGAATGAACCCCATTCATTCTGTACTTGGAAGTGTCTCTTCAGCCACAAAAGAAACAATAGTTATAACCTAATTTCTTTGGTGCCAGTATCAGCAGAGGAAAAGCCAACGGACCATTATGAAAGCTCTAATAACCTCTCTTGGTGATTATGTAATTCTGTATTCGTTGGTTATATTTTCGTATTGAAATAAGTACTTTTTAAAAAGATTACGAAGTGGCTCGGTAGTGCTGTAGTATCACATTTCATGCATTAAGCAGCATTTAAAAATGGAGTGCTCCAAAATAATTTGTTCTTATGGTTATGAAAGTTTAAAAAAACTGTCTGATACACGAATATGCACCTTTAAGAGGAAAGCCTTTGTGTTTTTCATTACTGTATTGTAAAACCTAATGAGAATGTATAACTACAATTTTGTTAGATAAACCCCTTCATCAGTTTCCGCATTTACCTGTGGAAGTCAGCGGAAGGGTGAATCTGGAGGTAAGTAGTGGTGGCATGTGTATGTTAATATGATTGTATTAACGTGAACGTCCTTAAATGTAGATCTGCTCTGAGCATCAAATGTCCTTGCCTAACACCTGTGGGTGACTTCCCATTGTCCTCAGGAAGGTCTGTGATTCACCTGTCTTCCAGAGTCCACGGAGGCTCCTTCTGGCTGTGCCTCCCTGCCTTTCAGCCTCATCTCCTGCCATCTTCCTCTTCCCTTCTTCCCATGTGGTGTTTCTGCATCTTCCTGGATGGAATTCTCCTGCTCCCAGCTCTGTTTATCCCCTTTGATCTGATCAGCCCTTACTGACCTTGAAGTTCCAACCTTGAGATTACCTTCTCAGGAAGATCTTTAGTTGTCTGAGCTAACTAACTAGTTAATAGTCTGATGTATTTGGAGCCAAGATTGTGTGGGGATTAGTTGCTGAGGAATAGTTTAGAACCAGATTGTAAAGAACCTTCTGAACTGTGTTTTTAAATGTTTTGAGCAGAAAATTATGTCAGCTCTGTGTTTTAAAAGTTTGGGGGATGGACTGGGTCTTAAAAGAATGTTTACTGTAGCCATCTAACTAATGGGTAGTGGACTAGGAAGCCCCACACTCATCTTTCTTTCTCTTATGCCAGAATCCCATTATAGTATAAAGGTTCGTGAGCAGACGAAGGAAATTAACAGAAATATAAAATGTCGTTAGAGCTGAAGTTCTGCATTAATCTCCAGCTACTGATCTGCACTGTTCATTCCAAGAATGCTACAGTAGACCTCTGTAAATTGACCACACAAGGGACTGTAACAAATCGGTCAACATAAGGAATGAGGCCTATTGTACTAAGGTACATGTCCAGTCTATGAAAATTAGGTCAACTTAAGGAGGTGAGCTGGTCAACTATGGATGTTCTACTGCATATTCTAGATAAATTTTTAAAAATCTATTTCAACAACATTACAAAATAAAGTCATCATTTCCCTTCCCTCAACATCCTTAGATCCAGATCGCCCCATTTCCCCAATTATTCTCAAAGAAACCTCAAAGAGACATCCTGGCTTATCCCTTTTCCTTATCTCCTCCCAAATATTTTAGTCTTCCTTGACAGCATCTACCTTAAAATATAAATTCTTTTATTGCTTTTTTTTTTTTTCAAATTCTTGCTTATTTCTTGCAACCAGCAATCTTTTAGGCATTTATTATTTCTTGCCTGTAGTGTCACTGTTGAGTTCAAGAACACCTTTCATTTAGCCTGTAAACCATATTCTTTCATTGTCTCCCCATCAACTATTGATATTAAGTATTGATTTTTAAAACTGATCTTCCTCTACCATATTATGCTGAGCTTGCTTTCCAGCCTAATCCTTTCTTACTCTTGTATATGGTCCATCCTCTGTAGCCAAAGGGCACCATTTGCTCTTTCCTGAGCAACCACTGGTACGCTTGTCTCTAAGCCTCAGCATGGACTGTTCCCTCTACCTGTCACTATTGCACACACATTTCAGAGCCTATCTCACAGGCCTTCTCCTCCATAGATCCTTCCTTACCCATCCCAGCTGAAGGTGGTGGGGGCCTTTCTCTCTCCTTTCATGCATTCATGGAATAGATATTTATGAAATGCCAACATGTACCAAATGCTAAACGCATTCTAGGGATTTAGCAATGAGTAAGAGAGCACAGGTACCTATAACAATTATAATGGAGGTTATAATCTAACAAAAAGCAGAATTGATAACTAGTTTCAAGTGTCATGGGGTTTACAAGGTTCTGTCCTTAGTCCGGGAATCAAGAATGGCTTCCCTGATAGAGTTAGAGATCTGAAGAATGAAGAGAAACTAGCTAGATGAAGTGGGAGGGGATTCAGAAAATTGGGGGATTAAGAAAGAGTGTTTTAGGCAGAGGGAACACCACATTTAAAGGTCCAAGGTTGGAGTGAACATGTAATATTTGAAGAACCTAGAGAAGGCCAGTGTGGCATCCAAACAAGATGTGACATGAATAACGAATCAGGAGAAATTGAGATGTTAACAAAAGAGGGATTGATGGCCCGCAGGCTTGAAGAAAGCTTGGAACTGAAAGAAAGAAAGAGAACAGAGAATAGGGAGAGCCTGGAGGAAACAGAGTGCTGGGACCCTGAAGCGTTTGAGGAAAAAATGGTGATCAGAGCCCAATGAGATTAGGTACTCTTCACTCAAGGTATTTATTTGGAACACACCTTTGTTTTTCTCCTACATTGAATTCATTGACTCTTATTTGTAACTTCCTTGTATGTTTACTGTAAACAGATGCAGGCAGGATTCCTGTTAGATAAATTCACCATATCTTGATTTTTCAATGCCATGTTAAACAAAATTGATTAGTGCTTGCTTTGGCAGCACATATGCTCAAATTGGAATGATACAGAGATTAACATGGCCCCTGGGCAAGGATGACATGCAAATTCATGAAGCCTTCCATATTTTTTAAAGTATCTCAAGAATAGAAAAGCAAGTATCCAATATACTCAGCACTAATATGAAGCCAGTAGACAATCTTATACATGCCCACATAAGAGAAAAACTCAATTCTATTCAAGTTGAGAGAGAGAAAGATAGGGGAGGGAGGGGAATGGGTGAACATGGCGCATCTCTTGGGTTCACAACACAACTACAACGGGAACTCTACATAACAAATGCAAACATTGTAACCTAATTGTACCCTTGTATTAATCTATAATAACAAAATAAAAAACAGAAGTGAAAATAAAATTGATTACATGAAGAAGTCATCACCTGATATAGGAGACCCAAAGTTAACGAGAAATAAGATTAGAAATGTAACTTTCATACATACTTTATTAGTGATCATCTTCCTTTATTTTTTCTCCCAGGTACTTTCTAAAGTGGTTACTCCAGTGAAGCTTTGTCACTGAAGCTTGTCAAAGAAGCCATCAGAGACAGTGCTGTGAAATGTTAAGGGTCTCTGGGTCACACAAAGTTGTGGCTCAGCGACTATGGCTTTGTAAACAAGTCCAGTTTGAAGTCGCATAGATGGCTTGCTGTGGAGTGTATAGGTTTTCCTTGTAGATATTTTTTAATCATTATCATCTCTTTGGAGATTTAACTATTCCTTTTGGTATTTTAGGAAATTAAATAATTTTATAATGTGATGTGAATCTGATTGCGGTAGATGGCACAAGAAATTTTGTTATATATTTTTAAAGTAATAAAAATACGTTGTGTTTTGAAATCTTTAACTGTTTTTCTTTATTTTTATTAAATCATAGCTGTGTACATTAATACTATCATGGGGTACAGTGTACTGTTTCTGTATACAATTTGAAATACTTTCATCCAACTGGTTAACATAGCCTTCATGTCTTTTTCCTAGTTACTGTGTTAAGACATTTATATTCTACATTTAGAGAGATTCACATGTACCCTTATAGGATGAACCATAGGCGTGATCCCACCAATCGCCCTCCCACTGTACCCCCTCCCCTCCTCTGCCTCTCCCCTCTCCCCATATTCCTGGAAAGGCAATCAAGGGTATCCATATAGGATTAGAAGAGATTAAACTTTCACTCTTCGCAGATGATATGATTGTATACCCAATTTTAGCCCAGGAACTGTTGTTTTTCTTATAAAACTCCCAATGACTTAGTTACCAAGTCAACTGTCTCAGATGTAATTTTTCACTCCTGGTTAATCTGTTTATGAATTCTTTTGCTATTTTATAATCTTATGATTCACGTCTGCCCTTACGTGTTCATTTGTCTTTATGTCTCTGTAAGTCATGCCTATTTGAGCTGTTTTATGTAAAGTAAAACAGGGACTTCCTGTATTTTATAGTGTTAAGAGGTGGTCAGTCTTCCATATTTCCATCCCTGATTAAGAGAAACCCTGTTCACAGAGGTGGAATGGCTAAACTCTGGCTTTCTGTTGTTCTTAGTCATTGGAACTGTCCAAGTCTCACGTGACCTGCACCTTGGAAAGGAAACCAATTAGTCACTAGCTGCATAGGTTAAGAAACACATTCAACCCACTAAATAAATCTCATTTCTTAACAAAAATGCTATGGTCTATACGTTGCAACAATGTCAATTGATCATGTTATAATTTTGAATCAGTAATATGGCATCAGATCAAAGAAAATTTATAGAAAACACATGGGGAATATAGTATTTAGAATTATAGCAGAGTTTTCCAAGACCTCAATGAACGTAGTATATAGAAAGAGCAATGCACTAGAAATAAGGAGGCCCGACATTCTTAGCTCAGTTTTGCAGGTACTATCTATATGTATTTGAGACTAATAATTTAAATTCTCTGGGCTTTAGCAAGAAGACGGAAAGAGGTAGTGGACACACTCATTCCTTATAGGAATATGAGAATTTGCATGAAACATGTCTGCTCATGTACCTTCGTCCAACTCAGTCGTGAAGTGGTAGAAAGGAGAGATTTGAAGGACGCCATGACCAAAGGGAGTGAATTACTGAAGGACAAATAGGGGTCTCTGGCCTTGTTCCCCTTTACCAGGAAAGCAAATGCTCCCTCAGAACCCTTTTCCCCTGTGCCACCCCCAGCAGACTGCCTTTTAGGCCAGAATTGGGTCATATGCAATAACTCAATAGGCAACAAATTTCCTTTAATCTGGTCTACTATTGTTAATAAAATTAACCATGTATATGCCATTAACCATATAGCCTTCTTCCATTTAATAAATACATGCCAAGCTGTTTCTAAGTACCCAGAACAGACTACACATAAAATAGTGTGTAAAAAAGCAGATACAGTCTCTGTTCTCAAAAAGCAGGTATCTAGTTGGGATAGTACACATGGGCTGGAGGCAAGGGAAGTGAGGAAGCAGAAAAGAAGATTGACATGATGGGGTTGACCAACGTTTCCCCAACTTTCTCAGTTCACAACTCCCTTGGGGTCTCATTAATTCTTTTCAAGGTGCCAAAGGAAATACACAAAAGTTCCTCTTACAACTTAACAGCCATTTGCAAAAGAACACTTAAATGGAAAGAAAAGTAATACCTTTTTTATTCTTAGATAACTATAGTTACTAATGAAATATATATATTATATGACACACCACAACCTCTCGTACCTTAGAATCATATTGCAGTGTCACCCTCGCTTCTTACCATATAATATTTGCTTTTCATCACAACCACCACAGAAAACCCAGCTCTGCAAGGATATGATAGTCTATAGGAATATAGCACGGGCTAATGTGGAAACTGTGAATCATTCTGAGCTCTAATAGTTTGCATGGTTGATTCTTACTAAATTTCCTCTGAAATTTTGAAATAGGCTATGGCCTTCCAGTCAATTTACTTTGGCATTCTTGGGGGCTGGGTACACAGTTCAGAAACCATAGCCTCTGATTAATCATCATTCTTTATCTGGGGCTGGATATATCACTCCCCAGATAAGAATTAGTCTTCTTTCAAAGGGGAAGAAAGGAGGGTGGAAATTACTCAGGAAACTAACAATTTCTGCCTCAGTCTATCCCAACTTCTCTTTGAGAACAGAGACTCTGCTTGTTTACACACTAGTTATTTGTGTAGTACAGTTCTGGGTACTCAGAAGCAGCTCTTCATATATTTATTAAATGAAAGAAGACTATATGGTTAATGATATATATATGATTACTTTTATTAACCATAGCAGACCAGATTAAAGGAAATTTGTTGCCTATACAAGCTTCAATATAAATCCAAGGGCCTGAACTATGGCTTCCTCATTTCTTACTGCCCAATGTCTGCTTGATGTCAACATGATAGAAAAATGTTGGTTGGATGAATGAGTCTCAGTGGGAGCTGGTTCTGTCTCCAAACACCATTACTAGGGAGTTCCACTGCGCTGCTAATGAAAATGCTTATTAATGAGCTCTCAAAATAAATGCCCATGTTGATTGCCCAGAACCAAAAACAACCACTCCTTTTTATCACTACGGATCTAATGCTTTCTTTCATTGCCACAGTCACCACTAAAAAAAACTGACAACAAGAGAAAAGCAGAACTACTAGGAGATACGAGAAGGACTTCTTATGTTATCAGAGGCTAAACCATTTCACAACTTGAGATTATTACATAAAGCCTAGAAAATGACTTTTTAAATCTGCCACCAAACCTCATGAGCATGATGGACATTTAGGCAAAAAGTGCCTTTCCCTTCCCTTTTTTCTTATTCCGTACCCCTCAAGCTTATGTCTCTGGTTTTGCAACATGGGAAGCCATTTAAGCTCTTCCCTTGGTTTCCCTGATTGTAAAATGTGCAGCTCTGGAGAAGAATGTGTTTGTGCTGGCTTGTTAGATTTGTCCAGATCTAAAAATCACCTGTGGTTATTTAATTTTTCTGATTTTATATATTTTTACACAGAGAAAGTTATTTATGTGTCTGTCTCTATCACTCAGTCAAAAGTATTTCGAAGGCAGGGACTGTCTTTTTTCATTTTTGATTCCTCAGAGATTGCACAGGGCCTGGTAAAGAGTAGGCACCCAATTCATATTGATTGAGCCAGTGAACTATTTCTTATCAAGATTTCCCCCCAAACAGCAAGCATAGTGGTTTTTTTGTAATAAATACTCAATGTCGGCTGGATGTGGTGGCTCTTTCAAAGTACTAACATTAGCACTGGGGAGCCAAGGTAGGAGGATCACTTGAAACCAGGAGTTGGAAGCCAGTCTGAGCAACACAGTGAGACTCTAGCTCTACAAGAAAAGAAGTTAGCCGGGTGTGGTGACTTGTGTCTGTAGTCCCAGCTACTCGGGAGGCTGAGGCAAGAGGCTCTCTTGAACCCAGAAGTTTGAGGTTGCAGTGAATTATAATGCAACAAACAGAGTGAGACCCTGTTTCAAAAAATAAAAAATAAATGAATAATAAGTACTCAATGTGTTTTTATATTGTGACAGCCCCAATCATCTCTAATTCCTTTGGTATTTCTGAAAAAAAGACATCAGGATTAATTTTCCCTTTTTTGTAAGTTGAAAATATAATTATCTTTAATTATAAATAGATAAAAAATCTTGAATTTGTGCTACAAAAAATAAATTTAGTTAAACTATTTTAAAAACATTTTTGTTTTATGGAAGAATATAGATTTTTATTAATTGTCTACCAGTTTAATAAAAGTTTTCTCTCAGCCCTTGTATATGCAGGTGACTGTACAGGGCTAGACTAATATTGCAGTTTTACCGTTCTGCATTTTATTTTTTAAATGTATATTTATTTCTAAGCATAAGAATAATACATGCTCAGTGCTAGCAAATAAGTCACCATAAAACTCTTTAGCAGAAATACCAGAGATAACGTTTGTTAATAATTCAGAGTATATTCCTACAATGTTTTTTATACTCACATGTCATAATATTGTTACATTTTGATCCAATCATTTAAGTGAAATGGGACCCTACTGCAGGTACTATTTTGTGATTTCCTTTTTCTCACTTGAATGTTTATTTAACTTTGAAGTGAATAGATTTTTCTTTTTTTTAGATGGAACCTCAAGCTATCCCCCTGGGTAGAGTGCTATGGCATCACAGCTCACGGCAACCTCCAACTCCTGGGCTCAAGCGAGTCTCCTGCCTCAGCCTCCCAAGTAGCTGGGACTATAGGCGCCTGCCACAATGCCCGGCCATTTTTTGGTTGCAGCCATCATTGTTGTTTGGCGGCCCGGGCTGGGGATTTGAACCCGCCACCTTAGGTGTACGGGGCTGGCGCCTTAGCCGCTTGAGCCACAGGTGCCGAGTCGTGAATAGATTTTTCAAGGCTAGCAAATATATACCTGCCTTATTTTGTTTTGCTAGTTTTATTTTTAGATGTTTACAGTACTCCATGCTCCTATTTTGAATTACTTATCATACCTGTAATTTAAATGATTGTTTGTATAATTATAGGTTTCAAGCCTACACAATAGATCATAAGTTCCATGCCTAACACACATTGCCTAAGACAGACACATATAACAGCAATAAATACTGTGAACAAGTAAATGATAATCTTTTATCTTAGACTTTTCTTTACAAAGCTGGTGCTCTTATCAAAATTTCACACGTCTTCTTCTTAATATACTGTGGGAATATTCATAAATTTGTTATTTATGGCTAAATTAGCCTTAGTCTTATTTAGTATGTTTAGGTCAATGTAAAGATATAGAAAGAGGTCATTTAGATATTAAGAAGCATAGGAATAATAATTAAATGCAAATATACCTTGGAAATACTGTGGTTTGGTTCCAGACCACTGCAATAAATCAAATATCACAATAAAGCAAGACACATAGAACGATTTTTTTTCTCATTGCATATAAAAGTTATGTTTATGTTGCATAAGTCTATTAAAGTACGAGAGTTTCATGTCTTTAAAAAAGTACATGCCTTATTTTGAAAAACACTTTACTGCTGAAAATTATTAATGATCATTTGGAGCCTTCACCAAATCAATCTTTTGGTGGTGGAAGGTCTTGCCTTCATGTTGGTTGCTATTGAGATCAGGTGGCTGAAAGTTGGGATGGCTATGGCAGTTTTTCTTAAAATAAAACAATAAAGTTTGTGTATCTATTGATTTTTGATGTTGTGGAAGATTTCTCTGTAGCATGCAATGTTCCTTGATACCATTTTATTTTATTTTATTTTTTGGCCAGGGCTGGGTTTGACCACACCACCTCTGGCATATGGGGCCAGTGCCCTACCCTTTTGAGCCACAGGCACCGCCCCTTGATACCATTTTAATCACAGTAGAACTTCTTTCAAAATTGGAGTCAATCCTCTCAAACTCTGCCATTGCTTTATCAAGTAAGTTTATGGACTACTCTAAATCCTTTGCTATCATTTCAATAATGTCCATAGCACCTAGTTGTCTGATGATTTTAATCTCTCTCCCATGTCTTCTTCTGATGCTTACTTTGTCTCTTTAAATTTTGTTTTTGCCTTTTAGTTTATGTCAGGATTTGAATATGTTCCCCACAGTTCATACGTTGGAAACTTAACATCTGCTACAGTTTAGATATGGCTTGTTTGTCCCCATCAGAGCTCATGTTGAAATGTGATCAGCGGTGTGATGGTATTGGGAAATGGGGCTTAGTGGGAGGGATTTGCATTATGAGGACAGATTCCTCACGAATGACATAGTGGTGTGCTCACGGTAGTGAGTTTTCACAGGAAAGGATTAGTTCCCCTCAGAGTGGGCTGTCAGGAGTCAGGACACCCATCAGGTTTCCCTCTCTGTGTACGTGTCCACTTCTCTTTGACCTTCTCTATAAGGTTATGATATAGTACAAGGTCCCTCATTAGAAGTCAGGGCCATGCTCTTGAACTTCTTAGCCTATGGAATCATGAGTTAAATAAGCCTTTTTTCTCTATAAATCACCCAGTCTCAGATATTGTTTTACACCAACACAAAATAGACTAAGACAATCCCCGGTGGAACAATGTTTAGAGGTGGGACTCTAAAGAGGTGGTTAGGTCGTGATAGCTCAGCCCTCATGAAGGAATTCATGCCATTATCATAGGAATGGACTCCTGATAAAGCAGTGGTTCTCAATCTTCCTAATGCCTCCTATTGTTGCAACCCTTTAATACAGTTCCTCAGGTTGTCGTGACCCCCAACAGTAAAATTATTTTTGTTGCTACTTCATTACTGTAATTTTGCTACTGTTATGAATCATAATGTAAATATCTGATATGCAGGATGTATTTTCATTGTTACAATGAAACAATGAAACCTATCATGACTCACAGGTTGAGAACCGCTGTAAAAGGAATGAGTTTGGTTCTCTCCTTTCTTTCATTTGTGCTTTTTAGCATTTCCACCATTCTGGCATGGGATGACACAGGAAGATGTCCTCAACAGATCTGTCCCACTGACCTTGGACTTCCCAGCCTCTAGAATCATGAGCCAAAGAAATTTCTGTTTGTTATAAACTATCTAGTCTCAGGTATTTTGATATAGCAGCACAAAATAGGCTTAAACAATGTGACTTGTAATTGTTCTTAGAGCTGCACTTGGTGTACTGGGTAAAAGAAACTGCTATAAATAGGCCTTTAGTAATGTAGTGGTAAGTTATGGGGTGGGAGAGCCTGATCTAATTGTATGATTAGGTTGCAATCTATTCCCCTGGACTGGGATCATCACAGATGTTTCTCAGCCCCTTCCGTTCTGGGTGAGATAAACTGGCTACAGTGTACAGGGCTGGGTATGTCACTTCTCCCAGGTCAGTTAGACTCTGACAAAACCCGATCAGGTTAGGCTCTGGTTAGCGTTTCTCCTAAGAGCAGACTGTGTTAAGAACAAAGTGCTCTGGGCTTTATCAAAATGATTCCTTTTCCCTTCCCCCTTCCAGGAGCATGTTGGGATTTTTCTCCAATATTTAGTCTGATAACCTGTTTGGGGTTTTGATGGTAAAACTCAAAAAAGCCTGGCAGTGCCCTTCCTGACTAGGTCATCCAGAGTTCTTACCTCTCAGATAAGAGAGGTAAGCCTCCAGCAATTTATCAGCTGCAGTTTGGGTTTTCCTCCCCCAGCCCTGGTTCCCATGGAGGTTTCTGACTTAGTGTATTGTGAGTCTCTGTACCTGCCTGCCTGTCTCTCCAACTTGAGGGGTAGCAGTTTGCCCTGTGATCTCACTTCTCCTGTGAACCCAAGAAGAGTTGTTGATTTTTTAGTCTGTTCAGCTTTCCATTTGTTACAAGAGAGTGGCAACTTCCAAGCTACAAAGCTGTGAAACTGGAAATCAGAAGTTTTCTTTGTGTGTATGTATGTGTTAAAATATAAAAAAAATTAATGTTTTTCATTTTTCTCATACAAATAATTTTGATCACCCAAGGTTAGCCCCAGCACTGGGGGCTGGAGATTTTTGCTTTGCTATGAGGGACCAAGGTTTCACTTGTGACAATTTCAATTAGGTGTGAGTTGTTAGAAGCATGTCATAGGGTACCTTCCAATTATTTCCTTCCAAAAGGGGCAGGGAACTGAAAGAGGCAAACTCAGGCACCTGACCCACTCCTCTGACATATTGCTTTGCTTTATTTTACTCATGGTTATCTTACCCATACTTCCCTCAGGATGCTAGCAAGGGGCTCTCATAAACTATTTCTTAGGGGCTTACCTTAAGCCTGCTTCTAGAGCCTGCTTCTAAGGCTACCCTTATTCAGAGGAGGGCAAGGTGGATTCCATACCATTTTCATTCTAGATACTGGACTTTGTTTACCTGCTGTGTTACCTTCACTACAAAGGAGAGTCCATTATTATTGTGTATGGAGAAGAGTCTACAAATATCCCAATGACTCACAAGATCATTAAGTTTACTATGTCCAGTTCCCGACTTAGGGTTCAGGTAAAGAAGTTCACGGGCAACCACAGGACACTGTGGAGCATGTCCAAGTGCAGACAGCAGCAAGCAAGTTTTCTCCCAATGGACACCACCATGGAGCAGCCAGGTATGGTGATTTCTTGAGGAGGAGCTGCTTAGCTGCCTCCGCAGCTCCCCTGCCCCATGGCGTCCATCACTGGCGTGCCATTCTTTATCTGCTCAACCTCTTTCTCTGGACTACTAATGCTGGTTATCCTGTTATCCTTGGAGGCTTGTTTCTGTTCTGTGCTGGTATAAACGTACAGGAAGTCAGAGAAGGCCCTGTCTCAGGCCAGCAGCTCTTAATAGGAGCCCATTTTGAAAGCTCAGACATTCTCTCCATTCTGGCAGGACAAACCTCTACCCAGTTTGAAAAGATGTCTACCAGTATAAGCCTAGGCATAAAAGGGAAACTGTCAATCATCCAGAGGGTGGATGCCCACATGCTGGGCTCCCTTTGTAGCAAGTCACCTATCTTTCCCTGGACTGCCCCAAGCATATAAACAGTTAGTTGTAAATGGAGTGCTCTCAAAAGAGGTCCCACCAAATCCATCAAGGCATCATAAGAGGATGAACCAAAGCTTTGGGTAGAAGATGAATTTATGAGAATTCTGCCTCCGTTTAGCTATGTCATCTGAAAAGTCAGATGACATTAGCTTTAATGGGGATCAAAATATAGCTGGGGTATCAAGGCCTGGGAAACAGGTCACCTTTACTGGTCTCCTCAGCAGCTCTGGAAACAGTCTGCTTTCTATGGTCCAGGTAAGGGGCTACATATTTGTCCCTTAAAGGGCTCTAAATGAGAGATTGGCTATTAGTCCATCTGTTTATAAATGTGTCCAATGGTAGGTTCTGCAAGTCCCCTGCTGAGCCCTCACCTAGGGGTGCAGGAGAGCCCTTTCAAACCCCTGAGGCAACATGGGCCATCAGAGCCACAAGGCCACCACAGTCCCAGGATCCTGACACTCAAAGGCAATGAACGGGGTGTCACTCATAGTCATTTCTACAATATCATTAGTGGCATGTCAATCCAGCACATGTGCATACTCACAGGTATGGGGAGTTTAAATTTTCCCAAGGTCCCATCAGACTATACGGCCATACTCACTGGGGAGCTTTCTTCCTGTCAATGTTGTAATGATCTATTGAGACCTGAACTTTGATTCTCCACAGGGGCGGTCTTCTGCATGCTTCACCAGGTTCCGGTATGTGTAAGGAGAGAACTTACACGGTAATATAGGTAATAATATAGGAAATTTCCCAACACTAATAACTTAAAATATCATAGTTAAGGTTCCACTCCATGGCTACTTCTTTTAACACTCCAAGATGTTCCTTGGCCAAGCAGTATTACAATAATATATCTTTCTATAGATATAGGTTCATGCCTATAAGCTGACCATTCAGCAGAAAGTTTTCCCAAGGGACTTTCAGATGGAACAGAACAGAGCTCCATGTTGAAATAATGCTCATGAAAAACTAAATATAGACAATACAGGGAATCCCCCAAAGCATAAAATGACCAAATAAGAACCAAATTCTTCTAATCAAAGGGGAGAAATGAGGCTTCCAATCCTTCTTGGGTTCTCTCTTTATATTGCAAAAAAACTTACAAATAGACAATACAGAGAATTCTCAGCATGAAATGCCACAGCTGATCAGAGTGAGAGCACATCTGTGAATAGCCACTGCACTCCAGCCTGGGCAACATAGTGAGACCCCATCTCAAAAAAAAAAAAAAAAGACATATAAAAGAATGACGGCTTGGTTTTTTATAAAGTTATGTTTTTGTTTTAAGATATTAATCCTATCTAGTTCCTCATAATCACCCTTAAAGTAGGTTCGTAAATGACAAAACTGAGGCCCAGAAAGTGTCCCTTGTACAGGATAGTAAAGCTGGGCAGTTGACTACTTTCCTACTTTCCACTTCTTTACGCTTTGGATCATATTTTTTCACTATCTTTAAAAGCCTCACTTATCATAAAGTATGTCATCAGGTTTGATAAATAATTTTTTCCATCCCTGCTGTGGACAACAAGATGTCCTTTTCACACTCCTATCTGCACAATTGAGAGAAGAATACGTTTTATTATTTATTTAATAAGATTGTGTTGATCTCTGCCCCTGGGAAGGAGGAGATTTGGGGAGGAAGAGTAGACAAAGAATACATCTGATTCCAAACACTCTCTGAGTTCAGGGCAACAGCCATTTTAATTGTTACCTACACTGTTCACATAGCTGATGGATAATAGTGCATCATATCCAATCCTTAAAAAACCAAGCCGCCCTTTCATTGACCAAAATAATAAATCCTGACTGAAAAATACACATGCAGAGAAATCCCAATGGCTAATTTGGGCATCCCAGCTGGTTCAAGCTGAAATTCTTCATGTGCAATTTGTGTTTGAGTTCATGCTCCAATGCACTCAAATTTCAATATTATTCAGTTTCCTGAGGAACCCAAGTGTAAGCAACCTTAATAAACAATGTGTTCCTCCATTTCCTATAAGAGTGTTGTAGGTGAATGCTGTATATTCCTTTCACTGTAGTCTTAGATCATCAAAGGATAATTTATATATCAGGGAACTGATGACCTCTTCTTCAACCCACTTTGAAATGAAACCTGTCTGTGGCCCAAGGAGTAGAGCACCAGCCCCAAATACTAGGGGTGGTGGGTTCAAGTCTGGCCCTGGCCCAAAACTGAAAAAAAAAAAAAAAAAAAGGAAATGTGTTTGGAAGAGTCTCTGTTAATTTCCCTTTTAATTTGTCTGTTTTTCTTATTGTGTATTTAATTCCTTTTTGCTTATGGGGCAAAGAGACTGAATGCTGATGACTGAAAGTCTGGATATCTTCCAGGCATTTATTTTGAGACAAGTTCTCAGTCTCTCAGCTCTCACCTGCCTACACCTGCCTACACCCCCATCCTGCTCCCTCCTCCCCACAGTGGGACTGACATACACTCACTCTGTCTCCCCTGGGTAGTGAGAAGGGTGGTAGTTCTAGTTCTTTTGAGAATCTCTGTGAACTTAAATGTGGATAGAAAGTTTCTGAGTAGCCATAGATAAGGCCTAGGGAGTTTATGAAGGATAATAACAATTTCTTGCTTTACCATTTTTAAAAGTGAAATATTTGTAAAATACTTCCTTGCTGTTCTATTATTTGATTTGCCTCTATCTTGAATTTTCTCCAATCATCAATCTTCTGCAATGTTCTTTCCCTTGGATGGCATGAAGTATTTTATTTAAATGAGTTTTCCTGGTCTAAACATTTGCCTTTTAAGAAACTAGAAGGTGCAGATCTCACTGTAGTTCCCCCATTCTTTCTCTGCGTCCCACTACTCATTTGGGTGTCCAGATGTTCAGTGTAAGAAGACCCTCCTGCTGGGTAGTGTAAGATATTTTTTCAAAATGTGCTTGATAGTACAACAATAATAGTAATTTTCCAGCAGTCCTCAGGGTGTGGGTAAAATGGTATTTCTTATTTTTATATATTTCTTATTTTTTTTTAAATACCCTCTGGCAACCCAAGATATGTAATTGAGGCAAAGATAGCAATCAGTGGAGGTTTCTTAAGCTAAAGTTTGAGGATACACCTGGGAAAAACACAAACCACAGACAAATTTATGACTTTTTTTGAAGCAAGATTTGGGAACTCAGTTTTTAAGGGTGATAGAGTATACATCCTGACCAAAAAAGAAAAAGAGGAGAGGAGTAGACAGGAGACAAATGGTTACACACTGGTGAGGCCCAGGAAATCTGTATTTTACGTAAGATAGTCAAGGAAGCATCAATTGTGTAGATGTCCCAGAGTAGGTGGGATGTTTGCTCTCCTGTTATCTCTGTTCTGCACCTGGGAAGATACACTTGTAATCAACATCAATAATGTGGAATTAAACAGCCTCTAGTTTTAGGACTTGGACTTAATCTGCAAACCCAAAGTTACCAATTGCATGTCCTTTCTTATAAGAGGCCAGCAAGGACTTTCCTTATGAATTATCCGTGGAGGCTGTCGTTCCTAGATTCCTGAGGTCTTTTACCTTTTTGCGGGGATCTGACTGGTGTGTAATGCAGGTAGTGCTTTCTATTTGCAAGGGGGCATTGCATAACTCAGCCTTCAGGCATGTCCTTCCCTGTGCATGAGGAGTTGGGGACAGGGGACGCTGGCCCTGGGATTTTTATTTTCCTTTACACCTCTTGATTTTTTTTACTTCCGTGTAGGTCCAATTACAGTTCTACTTTATATTTTTAAATTTTTTTTTTATTAAATGATAACTATGTACATTAATGCAATTCTGGGGTACAGTGTGGTGTTTTCATATACAATTTGAAATATTTTCATCAAACTGGTTAACATAGCCTTCATGTCATTTTCTTAGCTATTGTGTTAAGACAATCATATTCTACTCTTAGAAAGATTCACTTGTACCCTTGTAAGATAAACCATAGAAGTGATCCCTCCAATCACCCTCCCTCTACCCATTCCCCCCTCCTTTCTCCCTCCCCCTCCCCATATACTTAGGCTGTTATTAGGTTATAGATTAGATTTCATATGAAAGCTATAAATTAATTTCATAATAGGGCTGTGTACATTGGATACTTTTTCTTCCATTCCTGTGATACTTTGCTAAGAAGAAAACTTTCCAGGTCCATCCATGTGAACATGAAGGATGTAAAGTCTCCATCTTTCTTTATGGCTGCATAGTATTCCATGGTGTACATATACCACAGTTTGTTGATCCATTCATGGATTGATGGGCACTTGGGCTTCTTCCATGACGTGGCAATTATGAATTGGGCTGCAATAAACATTCTGATACAAATATTTTTGTTGTAATGTGATTTTTGGTCTTCTGGGTATATACCTAATAGAGGAATTGCAGGATTTACAGTTCTACTTTAGACATAAAATCTCCTACAGTTATTTTATATCCCACCAGTTTCAACCTTCTCGGAACTATTATTTCTCTTATATGTATTATGATATACATTCTAATACTCCTTTATATACAATGTTGTTATTATTATTATATAGAATGTTTTTAAGTAAAGAAAAGGATAGACTTTAATCTTTATTTATAGGATGCTTCAAGGTATGGAATTTCATATAGAAATAAGAAATCCTTTCAGAGGACAGGCTCCTTACAGTACGTGCAGTTTGGAACGGTTCAAGTATAGTTTTGTTGTAAAAGTGCTACAATAACAAACCACATTTAAAGAGTTCTTAGGGGAGAAATGGTAAGACAAACTTATACCAAATATAGCACACAACACCTTTGTGCCTCAGCTATACAATCCGAAAGTTAAAAGTCCCTGAACTTGGAAGGTACAGCCTTCAGAGCTGGTTTCTGGGACTACATTTTGATCCTCTTCTTCCTCTACAGAGAAATACTGCTCAATCAAGTTTAATGAAGCCTTGTACACAGACTCATTTTCATGGTTTTGCAGAGTTTCAATTTTGTCTAAACCTCCACATTCTTCAATCATTATACGAAGTTCCTCAGTTTCATCTAGCTTCCTAGCAGCCTGAAAGATATTTGAAGTGGCATCCAGAATAACCAGAATCATTTTGGTATCTTTCGCAGTTAAGAGGTTCATCACTGGTTCTATTATGCCACCATGACCGAAGTGTACAACCTGTTTAACTGTTCCACCACTTGTACAGTTGGTCAAAGCCCATGTGGCTTCCTTTTGTGTCTTTTTTTTTTTTTTTTGAGACAGAGCCTCAAGCTGTCCCCCTGGGTAGAGTGCCGTGGCATTACAGCTCACAGCAACCTCCAACTCCTGGGCTCAAGCGAGTCTCTTGTCTCCACCTCCCAAGTAGCTGGGACCACAGGTGCCCGCCACAAGGCCTGGCT
>CAUYTI010048746.1:0-14681 GCA_963575145.1 Galago senegalensis
TTTTTTTTTTGAGACAGAGCCTCAAGCTGTCCCCCTGGGAAGAGTGCTGTGGCATTACAGCTCACAGCAACCTCCAACTCCTGGGCTCAAGCGAGTCTCTTGCCTCCGCCTCCCAAGTAGCTGGGACCACAGGCGCCCGCCACAACGCCTGGCTATTCTTTGGTTGCAGCCATCATTGTTGTTTGGCGGGTCCGGGCTGGGGATTCGAACCCGCCACCTTAGGTGTACGTGGCTGGCGCCTTAGCCGGTTGAGCTATAGGCGCCGAGCCCAGACTTCCTTATCTTAAGACATTCCAAGTCTTTGCACAAAGCTTTATTTCTTCGACCAGTACAAATTAAAGAAAGAATCTTTGAACCCACCTATAACCCATAATACCCCACTTGCCTTTTCGGGCCAAACCAATGGTCATCCTCCATGCATTGATTTATGACTTTACATATAATGCCTCTCTCTGTGAGTATATAAAACCAGACTGTAGGGTGGCGCCTGTGGCTCAAAGGAGTAGGGCACTGGCCCCATATGCTGGAGGTGGCAGATTCAAACCCAGCCCCAGCCAAAAACTGAAAAAAAAAAAAAGAAGAAGAAGACTGTACCCCAATCATGATGAGACCACTTGTCTGAGGCTTCTTGGGTGTGGCTGTGGGCCATGGTGGCACATACATAGTATTTGGCTCCAAATAAACTTCTTTATTTTTGAGAGCATGGGTTGTTTTCCATTGACAAAATATTCCAACCTTCAAACCCAAAACAGTCCCACTCCCATGCCCCTGTTCAGCTAACACCCAGCCTTTCTTTTGAGGCTTCTGCCCCCCATATAGCTAGGGGGAATGACCAGAACTTCCAGCCTCACCCCATCGCTCCATACCAGAATATAAAGAACATAAAAAAACGGTAGCTGAGCCCTCACTTATGGCAGAATTGAGTCAAACACAGGCTCTAGAGCCAGAAAACCTTGATTCAAGTTCTGACTTAGCCTCTTTCCAGCTGTATGTATGACCTTAGGTTGGTTACCTTACCTCTCTAAGCCTCAGTTTCCTCATCTTGAAAACAGGGATAATAATAGCACCTGCCAGGTGGGTTCTTGGTGAGGACTAAATGAGGTAATACAGGAAAGTGCGGGGGGCATTGGCTGGAAGAAGCCAAACTCCTCTCTCCAATATGTTGCCAGAGAGCCCCAGCCACATGTCCTGGGTATCTCCTGTCACCTCTCCAGTTCAAGGGGTTCCCTGCCTCTCCCCAGCCTACCCACCCACTCACACCAGTCCCCAGCCACCCAGCCACTCCTGAGAGTCACTGCTCCTGGCCCTGGGAGCTCCTCTTCCTCACACTCCTGCCATCACAGAGCCACAGTCAAAATGCACATACTGGTCACCCTGAAGAGGGAGAAAGTGGCTGGCTGCAGGGAGCTTTGGAAATAGCAACTTTTCTCTTCCTGGTTCCCTGGGATGTTCCAAGTGGCTCCCATGGCCACCATCCACACAGTGCACCACTATGGTGTAGGAGTCCAGCATTGCTGATGACTGGCTGGCAGGGCACCCAGGCACCCCGGGCACACTCCAAGATTCTGCCCAGCTTTCGCCCTCCCTGCCCTCCTACTCTGTCCTGGCCCCCACTCCCTTTCCTTCCTATTTTTCCTGTAGCAAAGCCTGGGAGTCATTCAGGCCTGGGTTTGAATTCCAGCCCTGTCACCTGTGTAATGAGTCAGCTCACTTCTGAGCTTGGCTTCACCTCAGAGGGGGTTAGATGAGATACCCTAACTCTGTGTGGGAGCCCAAGGCCTGTGAGCTCAGACAGGTTTGCAACAGGGGACAGGCCTGTTAAGATACCACTGGGTTGATGAGAAAGGAAGGAAGGAGAGAGCAACACCTGTGGTGGGGGCGGGGAGCACAGTCAGTTCTTGCTGTTGTTTCCACACCCTCTTCCTGGCAGGGGAAGGGGAGTCAGGGGACACAGAAATGAACCAGAGCTGATCCCTGCCCCCAGAGGAGGACTGTATGGTTCACTGGAGACCTGAGTAAGCCAGGCCCCCAGGGCGCTGTGGGACGTTGCAAGGGTGGAGTGTAGGGCAGAGGAAATCCCAGCGACCCCGGCCAGGAGGGCGCACTGGGCATGTCTGGAGAGCTGAGAGGCAGTCTGAGGGTGAACAGGACAGGGAGGGGTGTGGAATGTTCTGGAGGGTGGTGCAGGACCAGCAGGGTGTGGTCTTCACCCTGAGGGCAGCAGGTTTGCACGGAGTGACTGACATTCTGGAATTTTTTGACTCCAGATTGCCCAATACCTGGTAAGAGGTGCCAGGAAGGCTCAGGGACCACTGAGGAGGCTGCCCCAATAGTTCAGGAAGGAGAGGATGGGGCTCTCGGGTGCTGTGAGACACACACACACTAATATGGAGCAGTCCAGCAGCAGGAGGAGGTACAGAGCTCCAGGTCACCTTCAGGCCCTCACTTGGGCCCTTCTGGTCACCTGCTGCACAGGCTGGTGTCTGTGACCCTTGGTAACACGTGGGAGCAGGGAACACTGGGGCATATGCATCACACCTGAGCGTACACGTGCACCACACATCTGCATGTACCCAGACAATGGAACTCATCGCTCACTGGCAGCAACTGCCCATTTCACTCATGGCTGACTTTTTCTTGGATGGAGACCATTCCAGGGCAGCTATAATGACAACGGCCCTGTGAGGCACACCCCTCCCACAGGCCAGCCTCCAGGGTGCATCCTTGAGGTCTAGGGCCTTGAATTCCTCTTTCGCTCTTGGCAGCTCTGGGGCCTGGTGCCACTGCAGGGCCCACATATCCAGCCTCAAACTCACCCTCCCTGAGGCAGCCTAGGAAGGGGCAGAGGGTCCCCTCTGCCTACCCCATACCTCAGCGACCACAGCACAACTCTTTTTCTCAGTTTTTATTTGTTCCTGAGGATAACCTCTCTCCTGGGAGGGAGGCCAAGTAGGTTCATATCTGAAGGCCTCCGGAGATGGGGCGGTTCATGTGCTCAGGAGAGGCCAGGAAGGCCTTGAGCTTGGGCCGGGCACTAAGGCGTGCCACATAGGCCGAGAGCAGGGGGAAGCTGTCCAGGCAGCCGGGCACCAGGGCCTGGTGGGCCAGCAGCAAGTCCAGCAGGTTGTAGTCAGCAAAGGAGATCTGCAGGGCAAAGGGGTGAGAGGGCTTGAGCCAGGAGAGGAGGGAGAGAGACTTCGGGAGCCAGAACACTGGCTCTTCTCCCATGAACTAGGCCACTCTGGGCCTCAGTTTGCCCTTCTGACAAATGGACCTACAATGGAATGCGAGAAGCCAGACCCAGCACTCACCTGGTCACCCACGATGAAGGCCTGGCCCCCCTGGTTCTGGGCCAAGACAGTCTCAAAAGGCTTCAGGTGTCCTGGCAGCTCCTGAACATACCTGGCTTTGCCTTCCTCCTGCGAATGGGAATGATCCCAGCTGGGGGCATGCAGCGAAGCTGATGAGGGTGACTTCCCAACCCCAATCACCTTGCCCTGGAGCACCAGCCCCCACTCACGTAGTTATGGTGGATGAGGTAGCTACAGCGCTTACGATGGTCCTCCACCCCATCATTTATCATGTCCACCAGCGCCGCCTCCAGCTGGTCTTTGCCGTATAACCCTGGGTCAGCAGCCAGGCAGTGGGCTCAGGTTCTGTCCTCTCCCCCAAAAGCCTGTAAGCCCCAGGCCTGGGCCACCAGGACCCCTCTCTGATCCCTCACTCCGGAAAGCCTTCTCTGCCCCACTCTACTGCTCCCACCTGCACAGGTGAGAACTCCATAGGCCACTTGTCTTCTGGGTTACCGCCTGGGTACCAGGATCCCGGGCATTCTCTGCCCACATGGCACCAACCCCACCTCTGCCACTCAAAGGGAGAACAAGCATCTGGTGTGTGCCTCCCTAGGCCCAATGATGGCTGTGAAGGACTGGACAGGACTGCAGGACACCATCAGGGCAGGAAGAGGAGGTGACAGGCCCAGTGGGTGGGTGGCCTCAATCCTCACTCTTGGGTCCTCTGGAAGTTGGGGTAGGCTGGACCAGGCCTGCTCCCACTGCTCCTGTGCCCCTTTCCCTGGGTGCCATGCCTCTGGGACTGTAGGCTTTCCTGGACCCCACATGCTAGCCAAAGAGGAGATAGTATCTCCCCTGAATCGTGTTCCTGCTACCCTTGAAACATGGCCACAGTCCCCCTAACTGTGAGTATAGATTTCCCAGATTCAGATGTGCCCAGACTGAAGAAATGGGCAAGGAGGTCTCCTTGGAAGTCTCTGGCCCTACCTGAAGTGGCCCCTGGCCTGCACCAGAGCACCCATGGGGGTTGGTGGCCTCCTCTCATCTGTTTTCCAGGAAACAGGTGTAGCAACTCCCCCTGGTACTGCCTGAGAGGGGGGCCAGCCTAGGCCATATGGCCCCTGTCCTTACAGAACCCAGGCTCTGTACCTTCCTCTGGGGGCTGTGAGGCTTGCCCTCCAGCAGGGCAGGACTGGTTCACTTGAGGGCTCAGGACTCACCGAGGGAGCGCCCCAGGTGACGCAGCATGGCATTGGACTGGTACAAGGTCAGGTCTCCATCCTGGAACCTGGGGAGCTGCCCAAACAGCTGGGGGAGAGGCAAGGGCGCCAATGAAGGGGCTGAACTTGGCCGCCCCCACCCTTGTCCTGTCCTGCCCCCTGCCCAGCAGGGTCACTCACACAGGAGGCCTTGAGGGAGCCCTGATGCCAAGTGTCCTTGGTCACCACCTCCTCCTTCCAGCTCTGGCCCTGGTCTGCCAGCAACATGCGCAGGGCCTCACAGCGCCCTAGGGGTGGGGGACAGGTCAGGGGCGTGGGGCGCAGGAAGAGACCCAGTCTCACAGCAACATGGGGAGGAATGAGGCAGGTGAAGAGGGGACCTGGGGAAAAGTCATAAACCCTAGCTTGGGCGTCTTCTAGGGAGAGGATGGAAGTGTGAAGAAAGGGCGGAGTCTGTGACCCTCATAGTGCCTTGGAGAGGGACACAGATGGAGAACCCGCTCTAGAGGAACCTGTGGCTTCACACAGCCGCAGCCAGCGGAGGGCAGATGCTGGTGGCCCAAGGAGCAGGCTTTGCACCTGTGCCTTTTGTCCTGAAGAAGCTGGGGCCTCACCTCGGGCAGGGAAGTAAACGATGGTGTAGGGCGGCACTAGGAAAGACCAGACGATGCAGGCTATGCTGGAGGAGCCAGTGGGGAGGTGAGGGGTGCAGGGGAGACCCCCGACGGGGTGCGGCTCAGCCCGGGCCCCGCCCCCACCCGGTGCACCCAGAACTCACTAGCTGACAGGGTCGCGGCAGCGCAGCGGGAAGCTGGAGGCGCCCGAGATCTTATATTTACTGTTCTGCTCCACCCACTCTCCCTCCCCGCCCTACCCCAGGAATGTGCCCAGTCACTGCGCTTGGAGTGGCAGGTCGGGGCAAGGAGGCGTTGAGAGGGGCCAGGGCAGCGCCAAGCATCTGCACGCTGTACCCTGCCTGCAGGGCAGTGGCCTTGCGAGAGGAGCCCACACCTAGCGTCATGTTTACACTCGTCCCACAGGACACACCATCAAACCACACAGATCCCGGGGGCCTACTGAGGACCTTGGTCATTGCTGGGACCCCAGCCCCAGCACACAGACACAGGGGCTGGGTAAGTGCTTGTTGCTTAGATGAATGCAATTTCTTTCCTTGTTTGTTTTGTTTTCCTTGATAGAATACCTCAGCGTTTGGGTTTTTTTGTTTGTTCTGTTTTTTACTACTCTGTCACTCAGCCTAGAGTGCAGTGGCATTCAGCACTGCAAAAATGGGTTCAAGTGATCCTCCTGTCTCAGCCTCCCAAGTAGCTGGGACTACGGGTGCCTGCCATGACATCCTAATAAGTTTTCTATTTTCTTTTTCTTCGTTTCTTTTTTTTTTTTTTTTGCAATTTTTGGCCAAAGCTGGGCCTGAACCCACCACCTCTGGCATATGGGGTCAGCGCCCTACTCCTTTGAGCCACAGGTGCCGCCTAATTTTTCTATTTTGAGTAGAGATGGGGTCTTACTTTTGCTTAGGTTGGTTTTGAACTCCTGAGCTCAAGTTATCCTCAGGCCTCAGCATCCCAGAGTGCTGGAAATACAGGCCTGAGCCACTGTGCCTGGCCTGATGAATGCGATTTCAACAAATAGACACATTCCACCAACAGACATCTTCTCTTTGTGGTAGTGATAGCAAACCCTAGGGCTGAAGGTGGCACTGAGGATTTTACATACATCACATCTCTAAGACCCAGCCTCACTTCACAGAAGAGGAAACAAGGACAGAGAGGTTAAATAACATGCCGAAGGTCACACACTAGTAAAGAGGACCCATCACACATGTCTGGCAGGCCCCAGGGACCTCACTTTTACCTCATTCTTTCATCTTTGGGGCCTTGTAGTTTGGGGAAACCAGAATATGTCACCCCAAAACATGCCTCTTGAACATAAAAGTTAATTTTGAGCTGAAGACAATTAAGCAGCACAATTCTCTCTCTGTCCTTTCCTGCCCACAGGTGGAGGAGTATACATTCTCCTTTACTGGGGACAACTCGAGACTCTTACTAGCTCAGAGGAACTTGCAGACAAACCTCACTCTGACATTGGTTTCCTGCCATACATTTACCTTCCCACAGTTTCCTACCCTTGAAAGCCTAGACCTGCTTTTCTTTGTCCCGTCAAAGGATGAAGGTATTGTTCTCTGTTGAGGATGCTGAAGGAGCAGGGCTCTAAGCCATGGCTTGGAGTTCTTGTTCTTTTGTTACAGGGGTCTGTCCCAACTAACAATTCTCCAAGTTTGAGCAAAGTATTAGTTTTCCTCCCCTATTTAGTCTCCAAACCATTCATTCCCTGGGATGGGCAGGGCCTCCCTGCAGGCTCTCCCCACCCCCAGTCCAGCTTCCTCCTGGCTGCCCCTCCCCCTCAGAGGGTGTTCTGTCAGAAAGGAAAGAGGAAGATGGCCTTCCCCAGTGCAGAACTACCCACCCAAAGCAAGGGGAAAACTCAAACCACCACCCTAATTAGGAGCATCCTTGCAGGGAGGACGCAGAGCCAGGCTTCCTACTCTTTGCCTCACTCCAGCCCACAGCTGCATAGGGTCGGGGCAGAGTTCTCATTCCCTACTCACAGCTGGAGGAACATCTGTCCAGCACATAGCAGATTACAAAGACCTTTCAATACAAATGGTCTCTTTTCATCTCCATGACAACCTGGGAGGGAGGAAGGGAGTCTTGTTCCCATTACACAGATGAGAACACCATCTCCACTCTGGGCTAGAACACTCCCTCTTCCTTTGTGCAAAAACTTCCCAGACTGTCTGGGTAGGCAGTCCCTCAGGCTGGCAGTGCTGTGGTGTTCCAGGTGACAGCTTTTACCCTCAGGTTGTACAGGCCTAGTCCTCTGGTTGTATAGGCCTAGCCTGTGGTCTAGCTCTGCGGCTGCCTTGGGGCCTCCTTCTCTTCCTCCCAGAGCACAGCTCTCCCAAGTTGATGGGCCAGGGCACATCCCAGCCTCTAGTACATGAACACATCAAGGTCTGCCTTTGGTGGATTTTAAAAATATGTCTAAGCCAGGTGTGGTGGCCTGTGCCTGTAATCCCAGCTACTTGGGAGGCTGAGGCAGGAGGATCACTTGAACCTAGGAGTTTGAGGTTGCTATGAGCTAGGCTGACACCATAGCACTCTAGCTGGCATGACAGAGTGAAAGTCAAAAAAAAAAAAAGTAAGTGAATGAATACATATATACACACATACATATGTATACATAAACAGGCTTACTGTTATAAAAGATTCACACTTACAAAGTCTACATTCTAGGTTTTTAATATATTGTGTGGTGGATTCATCACCACTAATTCCAGAACATTTTCATCCTGCCAAAAAAGAAACCCATGCCCCATTAGCAGTCACCCCTCATTCCCTCTTCCCTCAGCCCCTGCCAACCACTAATCTACTTTCTGTCTCTATGGATTTGCCTGTTCCGGACGTTCTACGTAGATGGAATCACACAGTAGTACTTGTCCTTTTGTGTCTGGCTTTTTTCACTTAACATTTTCGAGGTTCACCCATGTTGCAGTGTGTCAGCACTTGTCTTCCTTGTATGGTGGAGTATTCTATTGTATGGATGGACCATCTTCATTTACTAATTCATCAGTTGATAGACATTTGGGTTATTTCAGTTTGTGGGTGCTATGACTAACACTTCCATGAACATTCATGTAGAAGTTTATGTGTAAACGTATGTTTTCCATTCCCTTGAGTATGCACCTGGCAGTGAGTCGCTGGATCAAAAGGTAACTCTTTTGAGGAACTGCCAGCTCTTTTCCAAATGGCACAGTATTTTATAATCCCACCAGCATTGTACCAACTCCAATTTCTTCACATTCTCACCAACACTTGTTATCATCTGTCATTTTTACTTTATTTTTAAAGGATATAATTTATTTTATTATTATTATTATTATTACTTTTTTTTTGGAGACAGAGCCTCAAGCTGTCGCCCTGGGTAGAGTGCCATGGCATCACAGCTCACAGCAACCTCCAACTCCTGGGCTCAAGCAAGTCTCCTGCCTATGGCTCCCAAGTAGCTGGGACCACAGGTGCCCACCGCAACGCCCGGCTATTTTTTGGTTGCAGCTGTCATTGTTGTTTGGCGGGGCCTGGGCTGGATTTGAACCTGCCACCTTAGATGTATGTGGCTGGCGCCTTAGCCACTTGAGCCACAGGCGCTGAGCCTGTCATTTTCACTTTAGTTATCTGGGTAAGTGTGAAGTAGAATCTCAACATATTTCTGTGTGTGGTGCCAAGGTCTGGATTTGGCTTTCAAAAAACATGGTGGAGAAGGAGCCATCATCTTTGCTATTAGAGGAGCACGGTTCAGATCTGGGGGAGATAGACAGACATCTTCATTCATACATTGATTAGAAAGTACACAGAAATAGATAAAATATGATCTCTACCTTAGCAAATCCTTGTAATGGAGAATAGAAGATTTTCACCAGCAGTCCGTCCACCCAGTCATCGATCCACTTCCTTTCACCTCTGTCAATTTATATACCCATCTACCCAATCATCCCTCTATCCAACAAACAATGACCAGTCCATCAAAATGTTCACATAACGTCTATCCACCCCTCCATCTACTACTCATTTGTCCACCCAATCATCATCCACCTGCGTATCCATCCATCCATCCACCCAACCATGTAACCAGCCATCTATTGATGATGATTATGATGCAATCAACCATCCATCCATCTACCAACCATTTCACCACCAGCCCATCAAATAAGATACCCATCCTTCCATCGGGTCAGTCACCCATCTGTCCATCTATTCATCTATTTATCTATCCATCCATTCAACTCCAAATCTACCTATCCAACTATCCATCCACCTGTCCATCCATTCATCCTTCTATCCATCTGTAGATACTTTTATCCATCCATCTACTCTATGTTCCATCCTTCCAACTACCAACCATTCAAACACCAGTCCATCAGATCAGCCACCTATCCATTCATCCAATCATTCCTTCTACTCAGCCAACCATGCTTCCACCATTCATCTGTCTACCCATCAGTCAAACCACTGACTCTCCTGGACACTGTAGCCAGGACTAAGTCAAGCTGGGCAAGTTAAGGGCACAAAGAGGAATCTTCCAGGTTGCTGCTCATGGAATCTCCAGGAGGGGGCATTTCCAGGCCAGCCTTTGTCCTAGACATAAAGCCTTTGCTCCCAGATTGAAAACTCTTTTACCCACTATACCCTGCCCAGTTTGGGGCCCTGCTGCTTTGGATTGTACTTAGAGACACACATTTCTCACCACTTCCTGCCTTCTTGGATGGTTATTTAGACAGGAGATCATTCACCACATATGACACCTGCCATTTGTTTAACCCTTCCTGTCAGAAATCTTCCAGGTCCTTTATCATTTAATTTTCACATTGGCACCATGAGGTGGATACTAGGTCAACCTCCATTTTTCAGATAAAGAAACTGAGGCTCAGAGAGGTTATATATCTTTTGCAGAGTCACAAGTCCAGTGCACGGGGGAACCTAAGCCTGCAGCCCCTTTCTATGACTTTGTAGAAAACAGAGGTGAATTCTGAGGTGTCTCCGATGAATGTTTTCAGGGACATTACTGCCTGGAGGCCAGTGCACTCCTTACCTGCAGATGCAAAAGGGCCAAGGGAAGCTGAAGTCTGTGTCTGGGTGGACGATCACAAGAGCCCTTCCTGCCTTGACCACCTGCCCACTCCTGGCCTATCCCCAGATACTCAGACCCCCATCCAGGCATGCAGAGGTTTTCCTTTCCTCGTTCTTCACCAGTCAATTCCTTAACCCCTACTCATGGTGAGGTCCCACTCTCTGTGGCCTCCAGGGCTGGTTGAATGTGCATCTCCCACCATGCAAAAGGCTCTAGCAGGCAGAGACTGGTTCCCAGTACCTAGGACGGTGCACGCAGGTGCTCCACGAACATTTGCTGAAAATTCAGCTCCTCTGAAATTCTGAAATTTCCCCTGACTTCTTGCCAACCTTACCCTCTCCAGAGGCTGCTAAGCCTCCCCTCCCTCCCTTCTGAGGGCCTCCACCAACACACTGCCAGGTTCCAGCTCCTGGGACCCTCCACTTTATGGCTGATCCCTATCAGCAACCCCAGGGCCAGAGCAGCTTGAACATTGACAGGCAGTGCCTGGAGTACTGCCCTATCCTCTCCTTTTGATGTGGTGACCCCAGGCACTTAGAGACTGGTGGCCTTTTCCTCATCAGATGTGCCTCACAGTGGGGTCCTCGGGTCATATAGCCCCAGTAGCTGACCTCAGAGGTTTGCCAGGATATGGATACATGAATGAATGGCCACACATGGCCGAGAGAGGCCAGAGCTGCCAGCTCAGGTGGCAGACTTCTGGGGGGATCTGGTTCCCTTGGACAAAGTCTAGTGTGGGGGGCAGGTGAATAAATCATGAAGGGCCTGGAGCAGGGCCAGGGCAGGATGACTGACCTCATTCTGGGAGTTGAGGAGCAGGCAACTGAGTGGTGAGTGGGGCACGGGAGGCCAGTGGGGGCTGCATGGGCACCTCCACTCTTTCCCTTGAGAAGCAAGACGCTGCAGGGCAGTGAGACCAGGCAGAGGTGCCACAGGGGTAGGGAGGTGGGCAGCACAGAGGCACCCTGGGGGCTGGGAGTGAGGAGGAAGAGCTGGCTTCCTTTCCAGAATCCTGGAGCCATTCTGGGAGGGGAATGGGGTGAGAATGGGAATGGGAAGAGCAAGGATAGACAGAAAGACAGACTGATGTGAGGAAGAGAAAGAGAGACTGCAGAGACAGGCGAGCCCCACAGACACTGCTGCACAGTCACCAAGATAGATGGTGGTGGAGAGGGCGGAGAGGACCTGCAGATGAGACACAGAGAAGGGGGCAGTGGGCAAGGTGGAAACAGAGGGAGGGTATGGGAGGGCTGTGAGCCAGAGATGGGGGCAGAACATGGGAGGAGGAGGCCAAAGCCAGGTGAGAGGGCAGGTGACAGGGTCTACAAGGACAAGCAGGGAAGACTCGAGGCACGGTGGGCAGCCAGCATGTGGGGCTGTGCTGGGATGGCCGATGAAGCTGTGTGAAGGGCTTCATGGGACTTCAGGGGCCTGGGGACCTGGAACCTCACGGGCAGCTGCTCACTAGGCAACCCTCCCACAGGACCCAGGAGGCCGCACAGGGGCAGCGTCCCTCAGCCAGGAGGAGGTGCCGAGCCCTAGTCTCTCCATGGCCCTCCCCCTGGGACCAGCTGATGGCAGCCCCCGCTCAGGGGCCCCCAGCTCCTCTGGGGGTGCTCCGGGCACCAGCCAGGTCCCTGCCAGTTCAGTAGCCAGAAGGCGACGGGCACTCCTCCAGGAACTTGAGGCCCAGGTGCAGGCAGCCTACGGGCAGGTAAAGGGGGTGGGGCTGTCCTCAACTTGGGTGACCATGTGTGAACAGCAGGGACCCCACACCCAAACTGGGGCCCTGTGGGACAGACCCATGGCCAAGTTCAAGAGGGGGCCCAGTACACACAAGTTAAGGACAGATCTGTCCATCAGTGCTCTGGGATCCCTTCCACCACCGCGACAGCCAGAGTGGGCTCCATTACCTCCTCACTAGGGTCAGGGGTTGGTCCAAGCGGGGAGCCCAGGTCCTGGTAAGCAGAGGCAGGGACTTCCTGCCGGGGCCAAGGTTGTCACCTCTTTGAGAGCCCCTGGAATGGGCGGGCGTTCTGAGGGGAGAGAAGTCCCACCCCATCTCTACACACTGGGCACCTGCTTTCCTCCTCCTAGGACCCAGGTCCTGCTTCTGAAGATGTTAAATCTCTCCTGATTGGGAGAGATTAGGGGCAGGAGTGGGGGGAGAAGGGTGCTTGAGAAGGGGTGTCTAGAAGACCCTCAGGAGGAAGTGTGGGGAGGCTGTGCATTCCAGGGGGCCTTGGGCCCAAGTGGCTTCCCTCACCAGCAGAGATGCTCAGAGATAATCCCGGATTAGGACCGAAGCCCCCGGGCCCAGGGCCCCCCGCCTGCCCACCCGCCTCCGATCTTCCCCACAAAACCCTAGGAAAATCCCCTGCAGTACTCCCAGGCTGGCACTGGGAGCGGCTGGGGGCTGGTAAGAGTCTGCAGCATCCTCTGAGGCTTGGTCCTGGGCCACCCCCAGGACTCCAGGCCTGGCATGGTTCAGGGGGCCATGGGAAACTGTGCCAAGAGGCCCCGACACCGGGGGCCAAAGGTAGGAGGGCTAAAGGGGCAAAGCCTTCTGAGGCAGGACTAGACCCTGAAGGGCCAGTTGGGGTGGGCAGAGTCCTAAGAGGGTGGAGCTGGGGCTGGCTGGGGGCGCAGGGATGGAGAGGGTGGCTGTGCACTGCCCCAGAATAGGATTTCTTCTTGGAAGCCCCAGACTCTGACTCATCCTGGTCTTGGCTCCCACAGACCACTTGGTCTTCCTGCCAAGCTCCTCAGGTCCTACCTGGCTGTCCCATCACCTGCTGCAGGTCCCTGCTCTCTACTAGCCAGCCTTGACCTGGAAGACACAGCTTGAGCACAGGGTCTCACTCTGCCCCTGGCTTTCTCAGTGACCTTGGCCAAGTCCCTTGCCTTTTCTGGACCTGTTTGCCCAAATGAACAGTTAGGGGATGGCCCCTGTCAGCCTAAAGTGTTAAGGGGTGAGGGTCCCAAACACCCTGAGCACCTTCCCCATATCCTATGCTGGGTTCCAAAGAGGAGAGGTGGGTGGGCCGGGGGAAGAGGGGTAGTCAGGTCCAGTGCTCAGCAGCCACTGCCCCAGCTCATGGCTGGCTCTGCTACAGGACCCCTGGCAATGGCCCAGCTCCTCTCCAGGGGGCTCCCACCATAGCCCCAGCCCCAGCCCCAAGGAACAGGGGGGGCCCAGGCCGGGCGTCCAGGGCTACTCGGTGCTCAGCAGCCTGGTGGGGCCCGCCTGCATCTTCCTGCGGCCCAGCATCGCCGCCACCCAACTCGTATGTACGGCCACCCGCCCGCAAGCCCGCCTACACTTGCCCCCTCACTTTGCCTCTCCGTAAACAGGGGGAGAGGATTGAGTGGGGACATCAGTGTAGAGGCATACAGATCCAGGGTAGGAGGCAGAGCGGGGCAGAAAGTGGCAACTCCAGAAATAGCAGAGATCAACAGGGACATTGGGACTGGCAGGGCCCAGTCTGAGCTTCTGCCCGACACCCAAATCCACCTCTGGCAAAGGGAGCTCCATGCCCTTAGAAGAGGGTGACAGCGTGGGTGGAGAAGGCCGTGGGCAAGACCTGGGCACGCAGCAGGAAGGGGACACCCAGTCACCTAGGCCAGTGAGTAGGATGGGGTGGGAATGGGTCTGAGCATCATGAGACAGACACAGGTCCTGTGCCTGCAGGGCGGGGGTAGGACTGGGAGGACCAGGGAACCCCTAACCATGTTGTGCCCCCTAGGACCGGGAGCTGCGGCCCGAGGAGATTGAAGGTAAAGGTTTGAGAAGGAACTGGTTCCCCAGAGGGTGGGGACAAGGTGGGGAGGCAGAGTATTGGGCATCATTGGGGTCCTCGGCAGTCTCTGGAGGAAGTAGGAGCAAGAGGAGACTACAGGAGAGCGGTTCCGGGAAATGGGGACAAGACTGAGCAGAAAGAGGTTGACCAGTCACCCCACCCCCAGCTGTCAGTTCCTTGGTCTTATTTGCCAGGCAAGTCACAGGACCCCTTTTACATTTGCTCATTCAGCTGACACTTGCTGTGTGCCCAGTGTGTGGCCTTGCACTGAACGCTAGGAAACGTGGCAAACTAGGAAGACACAGCCCCGGCCGGCCCCTGAGAGACCGGTGTGGCTAAGTCAGCCATAGTACTAAGGGTGCCAAGTGCTCTCCAGGACATGGACAAGCAGGCTGCAGCAGGGCAAATTGAGAGGGAAGCCTTTCTTTAGTGGGTGGCATAAGAATAAAGAGGGGGAATGCGAGATCCATGAGGCCAGGGATTTGCCCCTTCCTCTCTTTTTCTATTTAAATTCACTGTTGCGGCTCGGCGCCTATAGCTCAACCGGCTAAGGCGCCAGCCACGTACACCTAAGGTGGCGGGTTCGAATCCCCAGCCCGGACCCGCCAAACAACAATGATGGCTGCAACCAAAAAATAGCCGGGCGTTGTGGCGGGCACCTG
>CAUYTI010048748.1:0-16682 GCA_963575145.1 Galago senegalensis
CCTGTAGTCCCACCTACTTGGGAGGCTGAGGCAGGAGACTCGCTTGAGCCCAGGAGTTGGAGGTTGCTGTGAGCGTGATGCCATGGCACTCTACCCAGGGGGATAGCTTGAGGCTCCGTCTCAAAAAAAAAAAAAAAAAAATAACAGGAGTTTGAAGAAGTTGATTCTCACCCTCATGGATGACTTTGAAGGGTTCAAGACTTCAGTGGAGAAAGTAACTACAGTTGTGGTAAAAATAGTGAGAGAATTAGAATTATAAATGGGGCTCCAAAGGTGACTGAATTATGATTTTATGATAAAATTGAACAATGAGGGAAAGAAGTAACAAAATAACAAAAAAGGATTTATAATTTATATGAACATAGTCGATTAAGCAGTGGCAGCATCTGAGAGGACTGGCTCCAATTTTGAAAGAAATTCTGTGGGTAAAATTTTAGCAGGCAGCATCACTATGCTACAAAGAAATCTTTCAGGAAAGGAAAAATCAATTGACATGGCAAATTTTGTTGTCTTATTTTTCTTTTGTTTTAAATTCTTTTTTCCCTCCTTATTTATTTATTTGAGACAGAGTCACACTCAGCTGCCCTGGTGTTGAGTGCCTTAGGATCACATCTCACAATGACCTCAAACGCTTGGGCTCAAGCAATTTTCTTGCCTCAGCCTCTTGAGTAGCTGGGATTACGGGTGCCCACCATAACACTCAACTATATTTTAGAGATGGGGGTCTTGCTGGTCTCAAACTCCTGAGCTCAGGAGTCCACCCACTTCATCCTCCCAGAGTGAGCCACTTCACCTGCCCCCCCCTTTTTATTGTTTGGGATTCATTGAAGGTATAAAGAATTAGGTTATACTGATTGCATTTGTTAGGTAAAGTCCCTCTTATAATTGTATCCTGCCCCCATATTTTTCCCTTCGTTTTTTGGTTTTCTTTTTTGTCTTGTCTTAAAATAATTTCTTAAAATAAGAAATTGCTGTAGCCATCCCAACCCTCAGGAACCGCCACCATGATCTGTCAGCAGCCATCAAAAACAAGCTCCTCCCCCAATAAAAACTTAGGACTCATTAAAGGCTAAGATGATGGTTACCATTTTTTTTGAGCAATAAAGTATATGCAATTAAGGTATATACAGTTGTTTTTTTTTTTTTGAGACAGAGCCTCAAGCTGTCCCCCTGGGTAGAGTGCCGTGGCATTACAGCTCACAGCAACCTCCAACTCCTGGGCTCAAGCGAGTCTCTTGCCTCCGCCTCCTAAGTAGCTGGGACCACAGGCGCCCACCACAACGCCCAGCTATTTTTTGGTTGCAGCCGTCATTATTGTTTGGCGGGTCCGGGCTGGGGATTCGAACCCTCCACCTTAGGTGTACGTGGCTGGCGCCTTAGCCAGTTGAGCTATAGGCGCCAAGCTGGTATATACAGTTTTAAGACATATGCTATTGTGTTAACAGACTACAGAATGTCATAAACATAACTTTTTTGCTGTTTTTTGTTTTTTTTTTTTGGCCGGGGCTGGGTTTGAACCCACCATCTCCGGCATATGGGGCCGGCACCTTACTCCTTTGAGCCACAGGCGCTGCCCCACAAACATAACTTTTATATACAGTGGGAAACCAAAAATTTGTGTAACTTGTATCTTGCTTTAGTTTGCTCTTTTCTTTTTTCTTTTTTTTTTTTTTTTTTGAGACAGAGCCTCAAGCTGTCCCCCTGGGTAGAGTGCCATGGCATTACAGCTTACAGCAACCTCCAACTCCTGGGCTCAAGCGAGTCTCCTGCCTCCACCTCCCAAGTAGCTGGGACCACAGGCGCCCACCACAACACCTGGCTATTTTTTGGTTGCAGCCGTCATTGTTGTTTGGCAGGTCTGGGCTGGGGATTCGAACCCGCCACCTTAGGTGTACGTGGCTAGCGCCTTAGCCAGTTGAGCTATAGGTGCCGAGCCTGCTATTTTCTTTATTGCCATGGGCACAGTATCTCTGAGGTATACCTCTGAGGTATAGACTTGACATGTTATTGTAATTGATGTGTAGACACATGGTCTTTCTTCTTTTTTTTTTTTTTTTGAGCCAGAGTCTCACTATGTTGCCCTCATTAGAGTGCTATAGTGTCGTAGATCATAATTCTCTTGCTTCAGCCTTCCCAGTAGCTGGAACTACAGGTGCCCACAACAAAGCCTGGGCCAGGTTCAAACCCACCAGCCCTGGTGTATGTGGCCAGCGCCCTAGCCACTGAGCTACAGGTGCCGAGCCCATGGTCTTTCTTTATTAGTCTAAACTAGTGTTTCTCAAAGTGTAGCCTGGGGACCACATGGTGTTCAAATCTTTTTCAAGGTTCCATGAGGTATCTGCCTTTTTCATTTTCTTGCTCTTGTGAGAGTACAACGAATGACATTTTCCTGAAGCTGTATAAGCTGTGATGATATCATTATTCTGACTATTAGTGGAACATGGGCTTATCTCTTTGAGTTTCAAATTTTCTCAATTTAAATTTCTAATATATATTGAGAGATATGATTCATATGAACTAAAGTTGGTAGGGTCAGCAATAATTTTTAAGGGCATAATGGATTCTGAGACCAAAAATTCTATAAAATTCTGATATAAAATCATAGGTAGGTAATTATTAATTCAGTGCTGTGCATTCTCAAAAGCTTATTAAGATTTCACCATGGTATTCTCATTAATTTCTACTTGAAACTTATGGTCTTTGGTTTCAACTCACCCTCTAAACAAAGACAAAAAAGAGATATTTGGGCTTATTTTTCTTTTTATTTCCAATATTGGTAAGTATAGGGGGCTAGAGAAGGGCTCTGACATTTTTTTGTGTGCCCACTTTATTCTGAACACTGTTAAGGTTTGAAAAGGTAAACTATAATACCCTTTATTCCTACTGGGAGTTTGGATCAATTGAGAGGTAGCTGGAAATAAAGATGCCAGCTTCATCTGTATTGGGGAAATTGGCTTAACAGCAGCCAAAAGATGAGCTCGCTCCTAAAGAGAATTTATCCCACCCCAAACCAAAAAGTCAGGCCCACTGCGCCAGACTGAGAACAGATAAGAGAGTACACTCTGGGGACCAGCGGATGCAAAGACAGGATACTCATTTGTAGAATGAGGAGATGGGACATTACCTCTGAAATTTAATGAACTTATTAGTCTGGCTGGCCCTCAACAAATGTTTACTGAATCCGGTGATAAACATCATTAACTATAAAGTAATGTCTTCTTTATGTAAAAGCAACTTATTTTAAGCAACTGTGCTTAAAAATAAAAAAAGTATAAGGTGGCCCTCTCCTGCCCTCCGAATGTTGAGGAACACCAAATCTCAACACTAGATTCTTTTTTTATTTTCTAAGTGACCTCAGTCCAGATAGCTGGCAGGACTTTACCTCCTATAGGGCTTCAAATATCATCTTTGTTCTGTATCTATTTCTGGCCCTGACCTTTGCTGATTCCAGATCGTACAGATCAGATTGTCCCCTCTACTTGATGTTATCTCAAATTTACCATTGCAGAAGAAATAATTCTTATTCCCCATTCCCAAACACAGGCACTAATTACCCCACCCCCCCCACCATCTTCCTCATCTCAGAGAATAGCTAAAGATCTAGGAGCATCTTTGACTCCTCTCTCTCATCCCACATCTAATTAGTCAGCAAGACTGGTCAACTCCTACTTAAAGTCAATCTTGAATTTGACCACTGCTGCCACCCTGGTCCCCTCTCTTCGGAAGTACAGCAGGGCCTCCCAACCAACCCCATCTTTCTCTCTTGCTCCACCCACTTTTGCTTCTTCATATAACAGCCTGAGTCTCACTTTGTCGCCATTGGTAGCGTGCCATGGCGTCACGGCTCACAGCAACCTCAAACTCTTGGGCTTAAGTGATCCTCTTGCCTCAGTCTCCCAGGTAGCTGAGACTATAGGCACCCACCACAACTCCTTGTTATTTTTATTTTTGAGACAGGGTCTTGCTCTTGCTCAAGCTGGTCTCGAACCCATGAGCTCAGGGCAATTCATCCCCATTGGCCTCCCAAGTGCTGGGATTACAGGCATGGGCCACTGCACCCAGCCAGCCTGAGTGATCTTTTAAAAACTGACGTTAGAGCTGCATACAGTGGCTCATACCTGAAATCCTAGGATTCTGGGAGGTCCAGGCAGATGGATAGCCTGAGCTCAGAAGCTCAGGAGACCAGCCTGAGCTATCTCTACTTAAAAAAATAGAAAAACTAGCTGGGCTTTATGATGGCACCTCTAGTCTCAGTCACTCTAGAGGCTGAGGCAAGAAGGTCACTCCAGCCCAAGAGTTGAGGTGGTTGTATAAGCTATGACCCCATGGCAATCTACCCAGGGCAACAGGGTGAGTCTTGAAACAAAAGAAAACATACATTAGATATGTTACCTGCTGCTCAAAATTCACCTAAGGTTCCACACCACACTTGGGATACAATCCTCAGTCCTTACACTGCACTTACTTACAGGTCCCTCCTTATTCTTCAATCTTAGCCTCTCTACTCTTCCCCAACCTCATTCCATGTAGCCACCATGACTTTATTTATTTATTTATTTTTTTTGAGACAGAGCCTCAAGCTATCCCCCTGGGTAGAGTGCTGCGGCTTCACTGCTCACAGCAACCTCCAACTCCTGGGCTCAAGCGAGTCTCCTGCCTCAGCCTCCCAAGTAGCTGGGACCACAGGCGCCCGCCACAACTCCCGGCTATTTTTTGGTTGCAGCCGTCATTGTTGTTTGGCGGGTGCAGGCTGAATTCGAACCAGCCACCTTAGGTGTATGTGGCTGGCACCTTAGCCACTTGAGTCACAGGCACTGAGCCGCCACCATGACTTTCTTCCTTTCCTAGGACATCCCAAGCTGATTCCCACCTCAGACTTGGCACATGCTGTTCCCCCAGCCTGGATCTCTTTCCTTCTCTCTCTCTGTTCAGATCCTTGTTGAAATCAAATCATTGGAAATTACTCTATCTACTCAGCCCTCCTCAACATGCTACAACCCCTAACCCAGAATTCTTTCCCCCACGTGGTGTTTGTCATTCCCTAAAGAGCACTAAGCTTCTTGGAAGTAGAGGGAGGGTGTCTGTTTTTTCATTGCTTTGTCCTCAGCCCCTAGAATGGTATCTGGTACAAATTAGGCACTAGGAAATTGTTGGCTGATTGAATAAATATTGAGACGTGAAATGAAATATACTCTCCAGAAATAGTGATGGGTCTTGCCTCATTCCTCTTGAGACCAGTAGCCATGCCCTTGAGTGATGACTTACAAACTTAGTTTCCCACAGCAACCCTGGTTGGTTGCTATAGAATGATCTTCAGAATGGAAGAGGATAATAAGGTACATATACAATAGGAATAGAAGGCATTCTACTCTTTTCCTTTGCACACCTGTGGAGAGGAATAAACACTCATTTATTCTTCATTCCACAAATATTTATGGGTGCCTACTTTATGTCAGGAACTGTTGTGTCCCTTTGTCAGTACAGCGATGGATAAAATCCCTGCCTCTGAAAGCTTAGATTTTATGGGGTAGAGCCAGATAAATAAGCTAAAAAAATAGAAATGTCAGACAGTGATAAGGGCTAGGTGCTATGGGGAAACACAAAGCAGTGGGTGGGGGGTAGGAGGTGCTGGGCATTGGGCTGTCTGCCCATGGAGCTGTATGGGAATTAGTATTCAGGGCATGTGTGGTGACCCAGAGCTCCAGGCTTCTTGATCTAGCCAATGTAAACAGGGTAAGGGACAGAATGAGATTAGTCCTGATGGTCTAACCTGGTGGTGATCTAAACTGGTGGGAAGGCCAGGAGTGTTGTGGGGGGAGGTTAGAGATTTTGCTAAGAGCACTCAGAGTTCTGGGGGCTCCTATTGCTTCCATCAACAGTGATGTTAACACTGGGCAAGTTTTCTTAGCCAGAGCTAAGGTCCTTCTCTAGTCTTTCAGGAGGAGATGTGGAAGCCAAAAGAGGGGCAGTGTTAAACACACAGCCTTAGAAACAGGAGATTTGGGTTCAAGTGCTGCCTCTGCCATCCACTAGCTTCTTGCCTTTTGTCATTTAGTGTTTCTAAATCTTAGTTTCTGTATCTGAAAAACAGTGCTGTGCCCTCCAGGGTTATTTTGAAAACTACGAAATGTATTATAAGTTACACAACAAATACTTTTTATTTTTTATTTTTCAGATAATGCCATCTTTGGATAAAGTGCATCTCCAGCAGCACACAGAAATACATTCTCTTTGAACCATCTCAAATGTCTGTCTAAATTATTTTCAGAGATTAATTATAAAAGAAGCTAAACAAACTAATTCACTAGTTCTGCCAAAAACCATTGTATTAAGTCATGTAAAACTTATTCTATCTTCATTCATTCCATCTTTCTTTTTTCTTTTTGAGGCATAGTCTTGCTCTGTTGGCCTGGCCAGAGTGTAGAGTGGGTGATCATAGCAATCTCAAACTCCTGGGCCCAAGAGATTCTTTTGCCTTAGCCTCCCTAGTAGCTGGGACTATAAGCACATGCCCCCATGTTGGGCTAATTTTTCCATTTTCAGTAGAGACAGGTCTTGCTCTTGTTCAGGCTAGCCTCAAACTCCTGACCTCTTCCCACCTCAGCCTCTCAGAGTGACTGAGTTACAGGAGTGAGCCCCCAGGTGCAGCCCCATTTATCCTCATACAGACTTAGATGTTTTGAAAAGAGGATTTGAGTTATTTAAGATGAATGACCTAAAAGTTTACTTTACATTGATCTTCTCTTTACTAATCTAAAATGTTTCAATAGTTGTTTATATTTGTTCACATAAGTCAGCAGAATATGTTGACCAAATTCACTGATGAGGTTGAAGGCTAGAGTTGCTCAAAGTTAACACTTGCTTCTAAATGCTTAATTAGATTAATGTATTCCATTAGTACTACAATTTTGATAGTTTGTATAAACACATATTTTATTTATTTATTTGAGACAGAGTCTCACTATGTTGCCCTTGGTAAAGTGCTGTGGTGTCACAGCTCACAGCAACCTCCAACTCTTGGCTTAAGTGAGTCTCTTGCCTCAGTCTCCCAAGTGGCTGGGACTACAGGCATCTGCCACAATGCCTTGCTCTTGCTAAGGATATTTTTTTGTTGTTGTTGCAGTTGTCATTGTTGATTTTAGTTGGCCCAGGCTGGGTTCAAACCCACCAGCCTTGGTGTATGTGGCCAGCACCCTAACCACTGTGCTACGGGTGCCACCTAAACACATATTTTAAAGTATAAGATATTACATAAAAGCCTAGAAATAGAACATTCTGTTATATTTCATTCCCCACCACCGATGTGAGCCTTGCTAGAATCATCTTGTGGCCACATGCTATTTGGTTATTACCACCTCTGTCTCATTGCTCCTTAGATAGCAGGCTTCCAATTTTAACTCAGTTTATGTTTCTTGTTTTAGTTAAGAGCCTACTCCACATGGCAAGCAGAACTCAGCACTTCTTGAGCTTTGTCTTTACATCAATAAAATGTTCACCTTTTGCCTGATTGCCCTGTGACTCCATAGAAAGCTCAGATTCATAGAAAGAGCAAAGCATTGTTTCTTTCTCTGAAATAGAGTCTCACTCTGTTGCTTAGGCTAGAGTGCTGTGGTGTCAGCCTAGCTCATAGCAACCTGAAACTCCTGGGTTTAGACGATTCTTCTGCCTCAGCCTTCCACGTAGCTGGAACTACAGGTGTCACCATAATGCACGGCTAACATATATGTTTTTTTGTATTTTTAGTAGAGATGGGAGTCTTGCTCTTGCTAAGGCTGATCTTGAACTCCTGAGGTCAAGGGATGTGCATATCTCTGCCTTCTAGAATGCTAGGATTACAGGCATGAGCCACCAAGCAAGCCTGAAAGCCTGAAGCATTCTGATATTAGAAAGGATATAGATAAGTCAATTGGCCTAAAACCCTACTTCAGCTAGGACTGTAGTAGGGCACAGTGTGGGTAAGATTCATCAACTATGAGGACATGTAAAAACAGCCAGAACTAAAGCTAGTTTTTTACTTCTCAAAAGGCAAATACAGGTGATAGTGGGGTACACTTTCCTAGCTACTGGGGAGGCTGAGGCAGGAGGATCACTTGAGCCCAGGAGTTTGAATTTGCAGTGAGCTGTGATGATGCCACTACACTCTAGCCTATGTAACAGAGAAAGACCCAGTCTCTACTAAAAACAACAACAACAAAAACAAACTAGCAAAAATACTGTGAAGGGTTATCCTGGGTGCTGACAGAAGCTGTGAGAGGTTCAGAGGCAAAGGACTTTATTATTCAGAGCACAGCAAGAAGCACAAGCCTGATGCTCAGGTTGGGTCCTCTTACCCTTCCCCACCCCTCTGGATCCATGGAGAATGAAGCTGTCTAGGCAGATGCCACACGTATGTAGCTGAGGAACCCTGAGCTTAAGAAACCCATGCTTTGCCCAGAGGGGGGCATTATCTGTATTATACTGGATGGTAAGCAGACCAGCCCTCTGCTCCAGGGGGAGATACTTACTATCTGTATCTTCTAAACAGGTAGAGTGGGAGAAAGGCCTTCAGTGCCTCTGCTCTCTAGATATGCAGAAACATGAGAGCCCTGTGGAGAATTATCTGTCAACATTTAGCAGCTCAGATAAAAGCTATCAAATATAGTATTCTTTAGCTCAGGCTGAGTCACAGGAGACAAACACATAGTAAATGACTGTCAGTTTATGTACATAGAGTTAACAGCCTCCCTAACCTTACTCCTCTCTGACTCTGACCCACCTCCTCTCCCATGCACCGCTGAGTTCAGGAACTACTTAGGGCTCACTGACCTTGTCTTACTGAGACCTCCCCTTCACCTAACCCCAATTTGTGCAGGGAAAGCTTTCCTTAACCCTTTCCCCCCTCGGTTAGACATTTCTATTATTTGTCCTTCTCTATACATCCTACAACATCCCTCAGCTAAAACCAGAAACTCAAGTGTCACAAGACAGTGTGTATTTTGGACTCTGACCCAAACTAAAATGGCAGGAAGTCCAGCCAGGCTCTCTACCCTCTCCCAGGAGTGTTTCATATCAGATGGAGCATGCTGCCCTCTGTAACCTGAGAGGATATTTTCCTCCTTTTCTGCCTTGGCTTCCTGCAGAGTTCAAAAGTATCTCTTGGCAGGATTTCTTCTTGTTAGGGGAGGTCAGTTTTTTCTATTAAGGCCTTCAGCTGATTGAATGAAGCCCACCTACTTTATGCAGGGTAATCTGCTTCATAGTCCACCGATTTAAGGTTAATTTAAAACATACCTTATAGGCTGGGTGCAGTGGCTCACGCCTGTAATCCTACCACTCTGGGAGGCCAAGGCTGATGGATTGCTTGAGCTCAGTTCAAGACCAGCCTGAGTATAAATGAGACCCCGTCCCTAAAATATAGCTGGGTGCCAGCTACTTGAGAGGCTGAGACAAGAGGATCACTTCAGCCTAGGAATTTGAGGTTGCTGTGAGCTATGACATCACAGCACTCCACTGGGGGCCAGAAAGCAAGACTCTATCTCAAAAAAAAAAAATACATATATATACCTTATAGAAGCATCTACAATAACATTTAACCAAATGTCTGAGTACTGTGGACTAGCTAAGTTGCCATACAAAATTAACTCTCACAGAAGCAATCCTCCGAGATAACCCTTTACCTCCGTGGTCCCAAACTGGCCAAGGGCCAGACTTGTCTGTGGCCTGTTTGCAATGGTGCTGCACAGCAGGAGGTGAGTGGTGGCTGAGTGAAGCTTCATCTGTGACTGTCTCCCATCACCTCCAGATGGGACCATCTAGTTGCAGGAAAACAAGCTCAGGGCTCCCATGGATTCTGCATTATGGTGAGTTGTATAATTATTTCACTGTGTATTACAACGTAATAACAATAGAAATCAAGTGCACAGGAAATGTAATGTACTTGAATCATCTGAGAACCAGCTCTCCCACCAGCTGCTGGTCCATGGAAAAATTGCCTTCCATGAATTTGGTTGCTGGTGCCAAAAAGGTTGGAGGCTGCTGCTTTACCTTCTGGTATTCTCTGCCATTTGGGGGACCCAGGACCACTTTCTGGCATTACACATGTCCTTTAGAACTGGAGAGGAGTAGAGGGGTTCTTGCATAAAATGAATTATTCTCTGCTCTTGCAAATGTCTAGGAAATCTATAGGGAGCTTCATAATTTCAGGAGAAATTCAGTAAAGAGCAAGGCTGACTGGCATTCTTTTTTTTTTTGAGACAGAGCCTCAAGCTGTCCCCCTGGGTAGAGTGCTGTGGCATCACAGCTCACAGCAACCTCCAACTCCTGGGCTCAAGCGAGTCTCCTGCCTCTGCCTCCTAAGTAGCTGGGACCATAGGCACCTGCCACAATGCCTGCCTATTTTTCGGTTGCAGTCATCGTTGTTTGGCAGGCCCAGGTTGGATTCTAACCCACCACCTTAGGTGTATGTGGCTGGCGTTTTAGCCACTTGGGCCACAGGCGCCGAGCCGCTGACTGGCATTCTTGAGGAACTGTAAGAAATTTGCTATCTATTTCATTAAGAAGTTTAGGTATTTCAATCATAGTTTTTAGACTCCTTAACATATATTAAGTATAAATAGGCTAGGTGCAGTGGCTCACACCTAATATCCTAGAACTCTGGGAGCCTGAGGCAGGCGGATCACTTGATCAGGAATTCCAGACCAGCCTGAGCAAGAGGGAGATCCCGTCTCTCTAAAAATAGAAAAACTAGCCAGGCATTACAGCAGGAGCCTGTAGTCCCAGGTAGTCAGGAGGCAGAGGCAGGAGGATCACTTGAGCCCAAGAGTTTGAGGTTGCTGTGAGCTAGGCTGACACTATGACACTCTTTTCTTTCTACACAGGGCAACAAAGTGAAACTGTCTCAAAAAAAAAAAAAAAAATGCTTCCAGTAGGCCCAAGGTAAGAAAGTCGGAGGAAGCAGTTTCAAATGGTATTTGCATGCAGAGCCCCTTTGTAGGAAGCTACAGATTTCAGAAGTCCCCTGCTGAAATGTGCTTCCCCTGATTATACATGGCGCTGGATTGACAGTACTGCATTGACAAGTTTTGTTGTTATGGTGAGTGATGGTGGTAGTAATGAGACACATGCCAAATATAGAAAAGAAACTTGAGAAATAGGGTAAATGGAGATTTCTTGTGGGTTTTGAGCATTAGGGAGAATTTCACCCAGGATTTTTGTGTGTGGATTTTAGAGGATACAATTTCACAGGCTTGATCCTTTGTCTGATTGCAAAGAATGTGTTCTTTCTGATCAAATTCATTCCTGACTTTTCTCCTGAGTACCCAACAAGGGGTATTTTATAATGAATTATTAAATAAAGTAGGCACTGAATTGTGGCCACTAATGAATTGCATACCACCCCTAAAGGCTAATGGCTCTAGACCAGGGGTCCTCAAACTTTTTAAACAGGGGGCCAGTTCACTGTCCCTCAGACAGTTGGAGGGCCAGACTGCGGGCCCTGGGATGAGTTGGCTGCTAAGCAGGACAGGCAGCTGTGGCAAAAACACCCGGTGGGCCGGATAAATGTCCTAGGCCGGCTGCATGTGGCCCGCAGGCCATAGTTTGAGGACTCCTGCTCTAGACCATTTCTGGGGTTGAGGTTAAAGCAAATTTCCTTTTTTTTTCTCTTTTGAGAGAGAGTCTCACTTTGTCACCCTTGGTGGAGTGCTGTGGCGTCATAGTTTCACAGCAACCTCAAATTCTTAGGCTCAAGTGATTTTCTTGCCTCAGACTTTCGAGTAGCTGGGACTATAGGCACCAGCCATGACTTGGCTAGCTTTTCTATTTTTAGTAGCAATGGGGTCTCATGTTTGCTCAGATTGGTCTCAAACTCCTAAGGCTCAATCAATTCACTCACTTCAGCCTCTCAGAGTGCTAGAATTATAGGCATGAGCCACCAGACCTGGCTTATCATCCTGACTTTCTAAAATCAGGAAATTTGACCCAAAATGAAGGTCAAGGTAGCCAAAAGAGAAAAAAAAAATCTCAAAATACAAGCGAAAGGTAGGAGTGAAAAAGAGGAGGGAAACTTTTGGACTTAGAGATGGGGGGCTCAAATGATCCTCTGCTTCAGTCTCCCTACTACAGGCCTGCATCACATGCCCAGCTAATTTTTATTTTTTTGTCAGTCTCATTCTTGCTCATGCTGGTCTTGAACTTCTAGGCTCAAGCAGTCCTCCCACTTGGCTTCCCAAAGTGCTAGGCTTACAGGAGTGAGCCACCACGCCCAGTCAGTAAGGAATTTATTAAAGGATATTGGATATGCCATAAAAATCTCTGGGATGGCTAAAAAACAAACACAGGCCACCAAACCAGAATGGTAAAGATACCACTGTCACGGCCCTGGAGCTGTAGCCTCAGACTCGGAATGCTGCCACCAACAGACCTGCCACACTGCCCACCCTTGTCAGCATGGCATAGGTTCAGTCCTTGCTTCGTTATGAGTGCCTTGGCTACCAGAGAGGCTGGACAGTGATTGCCTGGCAGTCTTAACTTTTATAGCAGTAAGCAGGTTCTGTTAATAAGCTGAGGGAGTCCCTAAAGAAGGGAATTCATATGTGAGATGGGCAAAAAAAGACTGTTCAATGTCTATCCATGTGAACCTCAAGACCCCTTCTCCCTCCTATTGCTTCCCTCAGGCGCTGCCTTTCCAGTCAGAAGCTGCTTCCTCAATTCAGACTTCTCAATTTGCAGTACCTTGGGGAGGGCCTACTGTAGGGTGACCAGATGTCCCGCTTTTGAACAATTTGTCCCATGTCCCGTTTTGTTTTTAAAAAGTCCCGATTCTTGGAAAGAATGCACGAACGGGCGGGAGAACAGGAAGGGAATATACGGTTTTTGGCTGCCATGTGGCTATTTTGCCAGAATATGAGTTTTATATTATTTTTGTTAATTTTATAATGTTAAACTGTGATAACTACAAATAATTGTTGAGAAGTGATTATGGAGAACTGCTTATCAAAGTTTGCATTGTTGTCAGGCCCTGCCCTGCCCCCTCTCCCCCACCATGTTGTCCTGCTTTATAAATGTTAGAATCTGGTCACCCTAGCCTACTGGCATGTTTTTGCTTAGAGACTCCCATTTAAACTTCTAGCACTGGCAATCCCCGAATTATCTCATCTCTCTCCATTTTATCTTTTTGACTGACTTTCTATGCATTAGCATAGACATTGTTTTAATTTAAAAAGGACAGTGTGGCTTGGCGCCCATAGCACAGTGGTTATGGCACCAGCCATATACACCGAGGCTGGTGGGTTCAAACCTGGCCTGGGCCAGCTAAACGACAACTGCAACAACAACAAAAATAGCCAGTGTTGTGGTGGGTGACTGTTGTCCCAGCTACTTGGGAGGCTGGGGCAAGAGAATCACTTAAGCCCAAGAGTTTGAGAATGCTGTGAGTGTGACATCATGGCACTCTACTGAGGGTGACATAGTAAGACTTTTGTCTCAAAATAAATAAAAAAAACAAATAAAATAAAAAGGACAGTGAAATTTTCTTATGCTTGAAAAGCTAAGCTCTAACAAACATAGGACAGCCCTGGAAACCCTTTCTATTGTTACTCAGATCCCGTAAATGAAATGTTAATTCACATCTGCTGTTTTGAAGTCTTCCACCAAAGTACAAAAGAGCAAGATAAGGCAAAAGCAAGAAATTAAACTCTGAACTCTGAGTGCAGCTCCATCATGCAGGACTCTGAAGTCTGAGTGCAGCTCCATCATGCAGGACGTTTCTTCACATTTAGTGTAGTAGGGGGGCCCTGGGGGCGGGGGAGGGGGAAGGACAGTAGTGAACAAGAGATACGCAGGGAGGGGAGCCCCAAAGCCATTTAATGAACCTTAGTTGCATAATAATAAAAGAAAGGAGCTGATTATCAGTTTTTTTCTTTAAAGAAAGATAGAATCGGCTCAGCGCCTATAGCTCAACCGGCTAAGGCACCAGCCATGTACACTTAAGGTGGTGGGTTCGAATCCCCAGCCCGGACCCGCCAAACAACGATGGCCACAACCAAAAAATGGCCGGGTGTTGTGGTGGGCGCCTGCGGTCCCAGCTACTTGGGAGGCGGAGGCAAGAGACTCGCTTGAGCCCAGGAGTTGGAGGTTGCTGTGAGCTGTAATGCCACGGGACTCTACCCAGGGGGACAGCTTGAGGCTCTGTCTCAAAAAAAAAAAAAGAAAGAAACATAGAATCTACGAGCTGGAATAAGAACGTTTTCTTTAGTAAGGAAGGGCATTCTATACTGGGGTGGATGGGAGCCCTTTTTACTTTTCAGGGAGGGGAGGAACACCCTGTAGAATGCAGGAAGACCTGTTTCAGGCCAAGAGAGTTTATCCCTATTTTTCAGAATGGTTCAACAATGGGAAACCTTTAAATGGTGTTTAGTACATTTGTAGGCTAAAGGGGAAAAACAGGCACCTCAAAGAATTGTGAAAAGGTATAAGATACCTAATATCTACTCCAAAGAACAGGATGAATGGCAAAATATTTCATTTTTCAACTGCAATCAGACTTACTGCCTCCATTCACTAACTTAAAAAATGTCTGAGCCTATAATATTGCAAACCTTGTTTCAGGCTATGTAGAAGATGTCAAAACAACAAAAAAATTGGTTTGTTGTCAAAAGGCTTACCATTTCTAGCTGGGCACCTATCAGGAGAGATTTTATTCTGCTATTCTCTTCAGTTAGTAAAATAGAACATACAAGACTGTGAAATACATAATGCATTAACATTTTAAACTACTAATCTCTCATAAATAATTCCATATTGGTTCCTAATTTCCAGGCAAATACCATATCTCTAAAAAAAAAAATAATAGAGTGCTATTAGGCTGGGTGCAGTGGCTCACACCTATAATCCTAGCACTCTGAGAGGCTGAGGCAGGTAGATAGCTTGACATTAGGAGGTTGAGACCAGCCTGAGCAAGAGTAAGATCCTGTCTCTACTAAAAATAGAAAAATTAGACAGGAATTATGGCAGGTGCCTGTAGTCCGAGGTACTCAGGTGGGTAAGGCAAGGATTGCTTGAGCTATTAAGTTTGAAGTTGCTGTGAGCTATGATGCCCTGACATAATGAGACTCTGTCTTAAAAAAAAAAAAAAGGCTTACAATGTCTAAAGGCTAAAAGCCATATACAAGGTAGCTATAGTAAAAAGGAGTATCTGATGGGCTGCACCTGTAGCTCAAGGAGTAGGGTACCAGCCCCATATACCGGAGGTGACAGGTTCAAACCTGGCCCTGGCCAAGAACTGCAAAAAAAAAAAAAAAAAAAGAACATCTGATGTCATCAGATGGGCTTATACTGCTTTGTTCTTCATTGCCATAGCACTTTTCACATTGCTTTGAAATTACTTGGTTAACTCCTTTATTAAATTCTGAGCTGATGGCAAAGCCCATATCTTATTCCTTTTTGTAACCTATGAACCAGAGTAGTGGTAACTCAATAACTGTTTATGTGATAACTGAAACAAACATGAGGGTGAGTAAATGAAAAGATGGCTAAACAATCTAGAGGGCAGGGTCATGTCTGGATGGGGTGATCAGGCAAGGTGAAGCATTATAATTTGAGTAGAACCTTAAATTGAAGAGGGCTCAGAAGTCTAGTTTTAATACAACCACCCATTAAATGTAAGAATCTTGTTTATAATGATACTGATGGGGAAATACCTCATAAAGTACCCTAGTAAGTTTTGTAGCTACTCTGGATTGAATAATCTGCCCTAGCACTAGTTTGGATTCCTCTGTAAGTGAAATCATTTCAAAATATTTACTGAAAATCTATTACATAAAATAACTTTGATTTAGGAAGTTGATGTTTTCTATGACAGATACTTTTTCCAGGACTTGCTGCTCTATAACAAAATTAAATACCCAGGTTTTGGTGTGATTACAATACCTGGAAAACTACCCTTTTTTTTTTTTTTTTGAGACAGAGTTTAAATTATTAATCCTTGTTAATCCTTGGTAGAATGATGTAAATTAACAGCTAACAGCAACCACCAACACCTTGGGCTTAGGATTCTCTAGCCTCAGCCTCCCAAGTAGCTGGGCCTGCTACAACGCCTATTTTTTTGTTGTTGTTGCAGTTAGGCTGGGGCTGGGTTTGAACCCATCACCCTTGGTATATGGGGCCGGTGCCCTACTCACTGAGCCATAGGTGCTGCCCAATGTTGAACTTTCTATTTTTTTTTTTTCCAGTTTTTGGCCAAGGCCAGGTTTGAACCCACCACCTCTGGCATACAGGGCCAGTGCCTTACTCCTTTGAGCCACAGGGATTGTCCCCATTTCTTTTTTTTAATAATTGTGGAAAAGTGAACATAACAAAATTTATCAACTTTATTAAATGTATAGTTCAGTGGCATTAAGAACATTCACACTGTTGTGTTCACCGCCATCTTTCCATATAATTCATAAATTTTTATTTCACATCTAAGATTTTATTTATTTTATTCATTTATTTTTGAGACAGCATCTGTCTCTATTACCTGAGGTAGAGTGCAGTGGTGTCAACATAGCTCACTACAACCTCAAACTCCAGGGTTGAAGCAGTTCTTCTGCCTCAATCTCCTGACCAGGTGGGATTACAGGGATACACCATCATGCCCAGCTAATTTTTGTATTTTTTATAGAGAAAGGGTCTTGCTATGTTGCTCAGGCTGGTCTCTAACTCTG
>CAUYTI010048754.1:0-46113 GCA_963575145.1 Galago senegalensis
TTTTTTGAGACAGAGCCTCAAGCTATCCCCCTGGGTAGAGTGCCGTGGCATTACAGCTCACAGCAACCTCCAACTCCTGGGCTCAAGTGAGTCTCCTGCCTCAGCCTCCCAAGTAGCTGGGACCACAGGCGCCCGCCACAACACCCGGCTATTTTTTGGTTGCAGCCGGCATTGTTGTTTGGCGGGTCCGGGCTGGGGATCTGAACCCACCACCTTAGGTGTATGTGGCTGGCGCCCCAGCCAGTTGAGCTATAGGCACCAAGCCTAAATTTTTTGTTTTTGAGACAGAGCCTCACTGGCCGACCCTGGCCCTAGGGTTCAGTGCTGTGGCATTTCACTCACCTGAAACTCCTAGGTTCAAATGATCCTCCTGCCTCAGCCTCCTGAGTAGCTGGGACTACAGGCACCTGTCACAATGCACAGCTAATTTTTCTGTTTTTAGTAGAGATAGGGTCTTGCTCTCACTCAGATGGATCTCAAACTCCCAAGCTTAAGCAATCCACCTGCCTTGCCCTCCCAGAGTGCTAGATTTTCAGGTGAGAGCTGCTTCACCCAGCTTAAAATTCCTTTGTCTTTTACATCTCTTTTAATCTTTAGCTTCCTCCTCCATCCTTTTTATTTTCTTACAGATTATCTATTGAAGGACATTTGACCGGTAAACTTTCTCACCATCTGAAGTTTGCTAATTGTGCGCTTACAGGATGGTTTGACGCATTCCCCTGCACTTGTATTTTCTGAAATTTGCAGAAAATACAAAGGGGCCAGAGACTGAATCACTATCAGGTATGGTCCTTTGGGTCAAACATAGTCGTATCAATTTTTGTGATGTTAGCAGGCTTTGATGGTAACACCTCCATCTGTTAAATTGTTGAGGGTTGCTAAGTGGTGATATTTTAATTCTACCAGTTCTTTTTCAATGGTTGATTGGAATACATTTTAAAGGGGACACTTCCCTCCGTACAGCATTCAGTTCTCCCATGGGACGATTCATATAGGAAAGGCAGGATGGTGACGGATTCTTGCTCTTTAGTTACTTGTTTTCAAGATAATGAATGTGTTCCCTGTCATCTTCCAGATGTGATCTTGGTAGGAACATTATGAAGTTGTGAATTTAAACCTGCTGGACTGGCTTTACTGCAGTTGCCATCATTGATGCTCCTGTCCACCTTTGGTCGGGGGTATGCGTTTCACATGGCTCCTACGTTCTATGGACATGACCTTAATAGTCTTTGGCAGCTTCCTTGCTATCTCACATTAAAATATATTTCAAGTCATTGATGTTTTCTGTGCCAGATCTAGAATCAGTTAATTATCCGGGAACCGCCAGTTTCTTTTGGTGAGAAACTATATTTGAGATGATAATATGAGCTGTGGGGCTGCTCATTGCCATTGGTTTAGTTATTATTAATATTTCTAGGCCTTTTCAGCAATCAAAAATAAGAAATTATTTTCTGCATTCATATTGAACTTCCAGTTGAAATTCAAGACTACAGAGCTTTGACATAGCCTCTTCTGCAGTTCTTCTCTGTTACATCTATCCCTCCTTTTCCAAACCAAGAGTCCTGGTTCTCAAGGACACAGGGGATGATAGAATTAATGCACCCATAATTACACATTTGTTTTATCCTAGATTGAACAACAAAGTGATCTCAGAATAATAGTATGAATATTACTTACTTAAATTTTTCTGTATAATATGTTCTCACCAGTATGCATTTTTTTTGAGACAGACTCACTCTGTCACCCTAGGTAGAGCGCTGTGGCATCAGCTCACAGCAACCTCAAACTGTAGGGCTCAAGTGATACTCATGTTTTAGGGACTACAGGTGCCCACCACAATGCCTTGCTAGTTCTTCTATTTTTAGTAGAGACAGGATCTCACTTTGCTCAGGCTGTTCTCGAATTCGTGGTCTCTCAGGCAATCTACCCACCTCGGCCTCCCAGGGTTCCAGGTTACAGGTATGAGCCACTGCAACCAGCCAAGGTCCATTCGGCATTTAGAAAAACAGTTTGCTCTCTCACCCCCATTTCTTCCTCGGGCCCCTTCCCTGTGCCCTCACTTTGTCTCTACTTTCTTCTGGCATGAAGCACTGAGGTGCAAAAGCATAAAGATTGTCTAATTTTCTTTCTCTTGTAAGGCCCGTGCTCTTTGCCAGAGCTGGGTTTGAACCTGCCACCTCCAGTATATGGGACCGGCACCCTACCCTTTTGAGCCACAGGAGCCACCCAGCCCATGCTCTTTTTAATAGATGCCCCCAAATCTTTCTGTGTGTACACGCGCACACACGCACACACACACACACACTTTTTTTAGACACGAGATCTCACTATGCTGCCCAGGCTGGTCTGGAACGCCTGACCTCAAGTGATACCTCCTGTCTCTGATTCTCAATGTGCTGAGACACTCAAAAGTGGGCCACTGCACCCTGCCTTATTTTTATTTTTTAAACTCAGTAATCCTACTAGCCTTGGTCTTGATGTTGGTCGTTCTAAGTTGATAATCTCAGATGTGAAGTATGCCCTTTCAATATGAAGTTCCACATCTTTATTTTAATTTCAGAGAATTTTTCTTGAAATATGTTTTTAATATTTTTTCTTCCTCTGATTATCTCCTTAAGAGACTTCTATTATCTACATGTTTAATCTTCTTTGCCTGTCTTTAATAATTACTGTTTTTTCTCAAATCTTTTGTATATTTTTTATTCTTAATTAAATTTTTTTTTTTTTTTAAGAAAAGCTGCCATGTCTTTTCAGGCATTCTTTTTTGTTGATTTGCCCTTGTGTCCCTTCTAATTCAGCCTTCAATTTTAATATAAACTTTCCTTCAACTTCTAAGTCTTTCATGACTTCCGTTATCTCATTGTTTGAATTTTCCTAAACGTTACTTAACTCGAGTTGTGTTGTTGTAGCTTATTTTGAAATCATGGGCTAAATTTGATTTTGTTCTGTTCTGTTCCTGGCATGTTTTGATTGCCTGTAGGGATGTTTATTCTGGCCCTGAGGCTCCTTTTCTCACAATCATTTTATATGGGATTTGACCTTGATACTTGTCTGTTCTCATTTTTAAGTGAGATGAGTTCTCCTGAACTTTCCAGTTAGGTGGCGTTCAGGAAAACTGTTCTCACTCCAGACAGTTCCCTCATCCGTTGTTTTTGTGTACTGTTAGAAACAATATGGCAGCTAGCTTTCTGAGCTTTCCTGGATCCAGTCCCCCTTCCGACTGTGGTCTGACCCTTCTCTTACCTTTGCCTCTACCATTCCTGTTTTTATTATCAGTTTTGATTCCATCCCTGAAGTTTCCCTGCTGTGTGGGATCTGTGCGAATCTGAGGGTGGGAGAGCTCTAGAAGGGCAGTTTTCAGAGTTTATAGGGCTAGGTTGCACCACAACCTGACTCTCTGCAGGTCCCTGCAGCCACCACCTGCTGGAGCAGATAATTCCCTCCTAGTTTCAACTGCTGCTCTCAGAAATCCCCTTGACCTTTCCTTTTCGATGGCTTTTAATTATGGTGAGACTTTCCATAATTGCACTTTGGTTAAAGGAAGCAGTGGTCAGAAATGTTATCACTGTCATTTGCATAGTAGGTAGAGGGACAAAGAAAATATTTTAGATGTTCAAGCATAAGCCAAGAGTATTTGGCAACTGAGCTTTCCCTAAAAATGAATGATTTATAATATAGTTGAATGAATACTCATATGCTGCTGGATGTCTCTGTAATTATATCATGAGCTGAAAGGAGTAATATGTGTTTGTTTTAGTATCACATCTTCATTTGGAAAATTTTGCCTTGATTGTCACTTAGGTACCATTAATAACTTTTTTAGTTTTCATTAATTTTAGTAATAAATATTTAATGCTATGATATTTATTAAGTGAAAAGATTATGATATCTTAAATCTTGGATAGATCTGTTCATCTCTGTATCAAAATAGAAATGAATTGAAAGATTATTTTAACTATCACTCTACTTTTTCAGGGACAGATTTAAGTTTAAAAATTAATCCTTAAAATGAACTGAAACTTCATATTTTGTGACAGGTGGGAAGAATCAAGCTATGAATCATTTATATTCTATAGCGAATAAAAAAAATTATGGAAAAAAGAATCATCTTTTTGTAGATTATTATTTTTATTCTTGGGGTTGAATTCTATGGTAGAACGTGGTAAGGTTGTGGGCCTAGGACCTGAACAGAGGTCATTGGCAAATTACTCCCTCTGGGAGTTAAAAAGAATCAAGTATCAGATAATTGGCCATTTCTAGAGCAATTAGCTGATTGTACACGTGTGGTCCCAGCAATCTGAAGATTCCCACCAAGTGACCTCCCTCGCACCTGCAGATGGCTCCCAGCCCCTGACAGCTCCAATGTGGGGCTCTGGTTTTCCTCTCCTCCCCTCTGGTTGGAAGCTTTCTCTGGCACCCTGATGCTTGCCTAGGTGCACATGGGCAAAATTTGGGAGTGGAGTAGAGAGTAAATGCCTCTGGGGATGAACTTCAACCAATGGGGAAGGGCATCGGAGGCTAAGTGCTGCACTGGGTGTGCTCCCCGGACTGCCTCAGATGGCCCTGCGTGAGGACCACAGGTGTATCCTGGTCATTAAAGAATCTTTATTGACTTCTCTCCCTTCCTTGGCTTGTTTTCCCTACTTCTGCCTTGGATTTGCTGGAATCACCTCCCCAAACCTGCGTACACTCAAGTCTCGGATGCTTTGGGGACCATCAGTCCTATAAGACCACCTAATTTGGGCATCGTTACCAAAGCCCTAAATCTAATCTATCATGTCCAGTCTAAGGAACAGAAATGGGTTGGAAAAGGTGCAGGCAGAGAGCAAGGATAGGTCCTTCCAATCCAAGCTCCCCTGAGTGGGTTAGAGCTTCCTCCCTGTGGAAATGGGGCACTGGCTTGCAGAGTCCCTGGCTTTTACTTTACGTCCACTCAGGCAGCAGCCTTTGCCCAACTCGGTGCTCCCAGGGCCCTTCTCTTGCCCATGTGACTTCCCATGCAGATTCCCCTGATATGGAAAGATATGCATTGATCCACAGATATGAGTGTTCCTGGCTGCTTTGCTTTTTATTTCTTGATGTAAATGAGGCTGTTTTGATCTGTACATCCACCTCTTGGAAATTTGGTTAACATGAATTTGACCAGAAACAGTTAACCCTAGATTCAATTTCTGCATCTGCAAAGTTGATATCTAATACCTCACACATCAGAAGCTCGGCTAGGCAATATCTAGATCGTGTCCGCCAAGAGGGTCTGTTGGCACATATGGTGACCCCCCGGGTGGTAGATAATTCTAGTCCATTTCCTTATTGCATCAGGAATTTTGAAGTGTTAGTTGTCTGTAGATCCCAGCAGAGCACCAAGCCCAATAAGATCAATGGAGATTCCTCCAGAGAAGAGCCCACACTGCCAGCCCTCCCCAGTGGGTGCCTCACCAATGCCACCACACTGCAGCATCTGTGGTGTCTCCTCAACAGTCCTGTGCTGGCCACGAGTCTCAGGACCTCAGTTACTATTTTTTAAAATATCAGAGTTTTTTTAAGCTTTTGCTCTAAGATTTCTTTTCCAATCCTTTCCTTCTTTTATCTCTACTTATAGCCTAGTTGAGGAAATGTACGCGGTCTGACAATTAAATTTGCAAACCCATCCTAGAAAAAGTGCTACACACCTCATCGCTGGATGCCTCCATGGTACTCCCCTTAGGGAACTGTGTACTGATGCCAGTGCCCAGGCCACCCTTCAGAGCAATTTTGGAACTCTTTCTGGAATTGTCGTCAGAGCTTTCTTCATATTACCCTTAACGTCCTGAATGTCCTCAAAATGTCTTCCTTTCAATATTTCCTTTATCTTTAGATAAAGAAGAAAATCACTGGGGGCCAGATCAGGTGAGTAGGGAGGGTGTTCCAATATAGTTATGTGTTTATTGGATAAAAACTCCCTCACAGACAGTGCTGTGTGAACTGGTGCACCGTCAAGGTGCTAGAGGCATGAGTTGTTGGCCAGGATTTTCAGTTAAGATTTTTCTGTTTCTCTATCAATGGTTACTTGGTCTGCTATGATTCTCACAGTCAGTGGATGATTTTGACTCACAATTTAGTGAATTTTTGCAATGTTTACATCAGTTCTGCTTGTTACTGGCTGCTCTGACCTGTTTTCATCAGTGACACTTTCTCTCCCCTCCAAAAAACGTTAATCCACCTGTACACTACCATTTTCTCCATGGCATTATCCCCATAAACTTGGACTAATATGTCTCTGATTTTGCATTCTTTCTTGTCAAATTTAACAAGGAATTTAATGTTTGTTGTTCTAATTCAAGCTCCAATGTTCTTGTGATGGCACACAAAGACACAGAACAATAATAAATACCACTCAGTAAGACACCACCACACATTAACATGAACACAGATGTGAGACGCTGATATACCAAAGTTATTAAACCTCACCAAGCTGTTTGTATAGTGCTGCCAATGTGAACACATGGTGGCAAGTTCACAAACTTAATTATCTACTCTCGTATACATGTCAGGAACTTTGTCTGCCTTATGGAAACTCTTCCTGGAAAGGCCATCAGAGCTCCTTATGGAGTTAAAGGCTCCATGTTTGGCATCATGAAGGAAATTTCTCCTCTCGATTCTGTGCACACATCCATGGTCGCCCTGAGACCTCCCCTCCCTTCCCTCTAATGCCGCACTAGGCTTGGGCACCAACCTCTTGCCCATCGTTCTTCTTGGCCTAGATGACAGAAGCTGGCACTTTCAAAGAAGCTTTAGATGATAACTGGAACACAATCCCTGCCTCATCCATTCATTCAACATTCATTCATTTAGCATTAGCTGAATGACTTCTGTGTGCCAGAAACCACCTGGCCTTGCTCTTAAGAATCTCACAGTCAGCTTGGCAGGTGGACCACTAAATAGTTTTCTGGGGACTTAGTGCACACCATTGTGTGTTTTAAGGAGGAGAGGCCTGGAGCAAAGTCTGAGGTCCTGGAAGCCTTGCCAGAGGCAATGACATTGCACTTCATGAACAGAAGTAAGCTGAAGAGGGGAGATGGGGCAGGAGAAGAGAGAGAAGGAAAAAAGCTGAGCAGACACAAAGCAGCTGGTTGGTTGGACTAGCTTGGACATGGGATGAAAAGGAAGGGGAAGGTGAGAAGGGTGCAAGTGAGAATCACCTGGCAAGAGGTGAGGAGGACCTAACCCAGGGCAGCCAAGTAGGATGGGAGATGCTGGAACAGGTGGGAGGAGAGGTCCTTCTCCATAGGGCTCCGGACACAATGAATTACCTTGTCCCCTAGTCACTCAGGTGGCCATATGCTCTAGCAAGATGCATCATGATGCATCTTTGACTTACAAAATCCTCATGTGGAATAGAATGAGAGGTAGAGGTTGATCATTAATATTAATATTTAGTATAACATGAATATTGCCTTCTTCATCAGGCTTTAAGCCAATGCTATTATAAAATAAACAACAACTTTAAAGTCTGATAGACTATCACTGCAGGTTACATGGGGTCTGAGCATGACACCTGACACCAGAGGGCAAAACCTGTCTCTAGGCAGGAGGGCCCTAGATATCTTCATTTTGTAAGCCCAGTCTTTCTTTCTGATTATTGGATTATTGCTGTGCTCTTTGCATACACAGTTTGCCCATTTGAACAATAGCAGCATTATGTTTTTAACAACTTTGCACAATGCTGGGCCCTCTGACTTCTGAATTTTTTTTTTTAGAGACAGTCTTACTCTGTTGCCTGGGGTAGAGTGCCATGACCTCAGTCTAGCTCACAGCAACCTCAAACTCTTGGTCTTAAGTGATCCTCTTGCTTCAGCCTCCCAAGTAGCTAAGACTACAGGCACCCACTGCAATACCTGGCTAGTTTTTCTGTTTTTCATAGAGACAGTGTCTTGCTCTTGCTTGGGCTGGTCTCCTGAGCTCAAGCAATGCACCCACTTCAATTTCTGAATTATTGTCTTATTCACAAACTCTTCGTGTATTGCATTTCTTTAATGTCTATATTTAAGACCTATGCTTTTGGCCTCAAATTGGTTTTCTTTTTCTCTCTCTCTCTTTTTTTTTTTTTTTAAGAGATGCAGTCTCATATCGTCACCTTGGATAGAGTGCCATGGTGTCATAGCTCACAGCAACTTCAAACTCTTTTTTTTTTTTTTTTTGAGATAGAGTCTCACGATGTTGCCCCAGGTAAAGTGCAATGGCGTCACAGCTCACAGCAACTTCAAATTCTTGGGCTTAAGAGATTTTCTTGCCTCAGCCTCCCAAGTAGCTAGAACTACAGGTACCTGTCACAATGCCCAGCTTTTTTTTTGTTGCAGTTGTCATTGTTGTTTAGCAGGCCTGGGCCTGTTTCAAACCCACCAGCTTCATTGTATGTGGCTGGCACCGTAACCACTGTACTAGAGGCACCAAGACAGCAACCTCAAACTCTTGTGCTTAAGCGATCTTCTTGCCTCAGCCTTCTGGGTAGCTGGAACTAAAGGTGCTCACCACAATGCCCTGCCTGGCTATCAAATTGGTTTTCTTATTGAAATATAAGCCTGACATATAATTATAGAAAAACAGTCAAAATCCAAATCCTGGTGAAAGAAAACTGAGGCAGTTTATCAATAGGCACAACTGGGAAGCTCTTCCTCGCTGTGTGGCATGTGGTGGCCAACTACCCAAGTCAAGGGTCAAGGGAAAAATAAACATTTCTTTGAAGTCTGAGTCTGAGGGTTGTAAAATGGGACCCTGGATTCTTTGTCAACCCTGGTGTCACTGGTTGATCCTGCAATGTGGAATGTTCTAATTGCAATGATGAGACTGACTGAGAGGAGGAATTGGCAAGAACTGACTGGACTGCTGGGCATGACTTTCACCTTACTGGTCTATGGAGAGAGAAGAATCATAATCTCATTGTTCTTATCAGCAGGTTGGCTCTGAGAAAACTCTTGGGGATGCCCATTTTTGAAAGACTGCAGGGCCTAAATTACCTTTATTTGGGTCAAGATGGAACGCCGCGGGCTCACTGCAGCCTCAAACTCCTGGCCTCAAGTGATCTTACCACCTCAGCCTACCCAGTAGCTTAGACTATAGGCTTGAGCCACAGGGCCTGGCTGAGTACTCATTCTTAATTCACTCTATGTTAAGTGCTTTAAGCACCAGCAAAGATAAACACTAAACAGACAATAAACAAGAATGCAAATGAGATAGCATTAAGGGCTCTTCAGAAAATTAAAATAAGAGTGATAATAGAGAGTATGGGTTGGGAGATGACATTTAGGATAAGGGGCAGGGAGCCAATGTCAACAAAGGCCCTGGGGAAGGGATGGATGGAAACAGATTAGGAGATGGAGTGGGGTGAACAAGGTGAGTTAGAGGTGGGTAGGGACAGAGGATCTGAGGGCAGTGATCAGGGTTGGGTTATGGTAGCAAGTCTTGGATTTTAGGCTGAGAGTAGCATATTCAATGTGTATGTTTTATTTTTTAAAGAGTTCCTCCAACTTCACTGTTGAGAGTAGACTGAAGGACCAAGCAGCGAGGCAGGAAGGCCCTCCAGGTTGGAGAGTGGCTGTGCTGCAGCAGGGATACCGCAGGACTCAGTAGGAGACTGCAGGTGGGAATGAGGCCACGAAGTGGCTCCCAAAGGCCTCCTAGGTGTGTGTTTGGTTTGAAAAGCTGGTGGCTGGTGGTGGAGATTGCTGAGATGAGGAAGGCACAGGCTGCGGGGCAGGGAGGGAAATAAAGAATTCTGTTTGGCTTCATTAAGCTGGAGAGCATTCTTGGCCATGTCAACAGGCATTGGGGTGGAGAGGTCTGGACTTCTGGGAGGAGATAGGGTAGGAGAAAGGGATAAGGGAGTCCAATCAGAGGCGCTTAGATCCTCAGATAGGATGTGGTTATCCAGGAAGAACTTGCAGAGAGGAAAGGAAGGTGGCCCAGAGCAGAGCCAGCTTCCTCTGAAGGCCTAAAAAGAGGGAGCAGGCCACAGGAATCAAGGGAGGAAGGTGTATTTGTACGAAGGCGTGTCCGCTGGGGGAGGTCGCTGGGAAGAAGAGAGGAGCTTGCAGGGAACCCTTCAATTGGCAATGTGGAGCTCAAGTGTGACCTTGACAGCAGTGATCTTATTGGGTTTGTGAGGCTGGGGACTTATTTGGAGGGGGCCAGAGATGGAGACAATGAACACAGAAGCTTGCCCCAGTGCAGGTATGAGAGCTGAGAAAAAACTGATGAAGCTGGTGGGAGCAGGGAATCCAGGAGCTCAGCCCTTGAAATAACCAGCTTGGGCGAGAGCATCAGGGTCTCTCACCGGGGGTACGCTCCCGAACATGGGGATTCCTAAAAGCCAGGAACAGGGGTTTTTCCCCATGAGAGCAGGAGGGGTTGTTTGCTTGGGCTAGACAAGCCTCGCTCCCTAGCACTGGTGCTCCAGTGTGGCCAGTGCCTATTGCCAGTAGCGGTGGGCAACTGCCCGCACTGACCTTCCATTGGAATCAGGCTGGTTCTGCTGGAAGGTCTTGCCAGAGGGAGGTTAAAATCGGATTGTGCCCAGATCCTGGGGATTGCTCTGTATGCTTTTGACCATTATACTCCACTCCCAGCAATAACCCAAAGGAGGCTTATTTACTGGGATCCCGGGTCAAAGGCATTCCTGTGTCAGCAGGGCTCTGAGTTCCTTGGGAGTGATCTGGGCCCCTCTTTCCAAATCCCCCTGATTTTTTCCTGAACCCATTTGCCCTCGCAGGGTTTCAGTTTCCTTGCTGTATTCTAAAGAACTCTGCTCTTCCCTGCCCACTCGCCTGAGTCCTGCCACATGACTCATGCCGCCCCCTGCCTGGGTCTGGTTTTGTCTTGGTTACATGTGCAAATCCTGTAACCCATAAAGCTGGATGACTCAGCAGCTTCCCCCAGGGACTGAAAGAGTTAAGAAGGGCTTTCTTTTGGAACACTGTGCTGTTCTGAAGCACTTATGGAGTGCCTTCCCTGGGCTAGGCTGGCAAAGGGTCTGAGGACAAGTGAGGGTTCCACTCTGCTGTGAGTGGTAAGAGGTTTGGCAAGCGGCATCACCTTTCTCACACAGGGGAGAGCCCCTGCATGTGGTTGCACAGGCTATGATCTGGACAACCCTAGTAGGTGTTAGGTGCTCTTCACATAGTAGTCCTGTGGGTTGTGCTGCGTTCAACATGGACAACCCCCATGCAGCGGCCCTCAGGTCTGTTTCTGTCTCTGCAGAACAGGGTTGTTAGGGAAATTCTGCATGTAGGCCTCCTGGATGACTGAACCCTGAGAGGTGTAGGAGTGGCCATTGTCCTTGATCAGGCTTATGTTCTAGTCTAAGAGGCAAGACAAGCCCTTAAAAACACAGCTGGGGAGCTGTCTGACCCCTGGGCAGTCACCATGAGCACCTGGTATGTGTGCCCACTTCCCCCGTCCAGCACACACTGGTGGCCTCCCAGTGTCCTCATGGGCTTCCCCATTCCCCTGAGGGATCCTGCTTGCCAGAGAGCCTGCTTCGCCCCTTGTGTGGCAAGTCAGAAATGCCAGGGAATTAAAGTCCTTTGGGCATAGGCTTGGCTTATGACTGGGGGACTGATGGGAGTTGCTGCTTAACTACACTACTCTCAGGTCCTGGCAGGATAACCCAAGGAGGGTATCCCACACTGGCTCCAGGCTTCCCAGCAGAATCCCACGTGGTAGAAGGATGATAGTGTGCCCTCCACCATCTGTTTCTCCTTCCTTGTCTCACTTCTCCCCTCTCCTATGGCATACCTTGAGCCTCCCAAACAGCATCTTACATTCCAATTCTGGCCTCCAGGTTGGCATTGGCACATAGGTTAGGGGTTAGGGTTAGACCCAAACCATAACATAGCCCTCCCTGAGCCCCTGAAGCCCTGGTGCTTTCACATCATAGTGCTTTTTGAAGTCCTATGCAGACTTAATTTTCTGTTTGCCTCCCCTGAAACTGAGCACCTTGAGGGCTGAGCCCAGGCCTTATTTGCATTAGAGCCCTAGTACCCAGCACAGCACCTGGCCACCACTGGGATCCCAGAGCATGTGTGCTGGGTGTTAAATGCAGTGTGGGGCTTGCCCACATGGCTCATCTCCAGGGCCAAAATAATCTGAGTATATTTTCCTAGTATCCACTTTAAGATGCATTTGGTCCTTTTCACTGCAAGTTCTATTGAAATATTATTGAAAATTAAGCCTATATTTTCAGGTGGGTCTCAGATCCTAAGAAGGGGCAGGTTGAAGATTCCTGCCAAGGGACTGTCTTCTCTCTTTCTCAAAGGTCATGCATGTCTCAACTATGAGATCAGGACACCCCCTACATGTTGCTCTGAAGCATGTGGGGGTGGACCTAGGGAAGCAGTCTGCCATCTTTGGCGGCAGCAGTGTTACTCAGGCACCCTGGGTACTGTCAACTCAGCCGTACTGCTGGGCCTGTCATCTAGGGTAGGGGGAGAGCAACTTTCCCTCTGTACCCGTTATCTTGGTGCCATGAGTGCTTGTGTCTAGACAGTATTTTAATTCTGGCTACTGACCATCAGTCTGTCAGTGAAGACTATAGTTGAAGTCCATCCCTGGTGATGATGATAGTTGAAGTCCATCCCTGGTGATGACTGTAGTTGAAGTCCATCCTTGGTGATGACAGTAGTTGAAGTCCATCCCTGGTGATGACTATAGTTGAAGTCCATCCCTGGTGATGACAGTAGTTGAAGTCCATCCCTGGTGATGACTGTAGTTGAAGTCCATCCCTGGTGATGATGGTAGTTGAAGCCCATCCCTGGTGATGACTGTAGTTGAAGCCCATCCCTGGTGATGACAGTAGTTGAAGTCCATCCCTGGTGATGATGGTAGTTGAAGTCCATCCGTGGTGATGACTATAGTTGAAGCCCATCCCTGGTGATGACTAGCACGTGTGCCCACAGTCCCCCTGGAACCAGGGTTGCAGCTCCAATCTTGATTTATGATGGTTTCCATCCAGCCTCCCCGCCTTTGTCCTCATCTTGACATCACTCAGGTCCTTGAGCAGGTCGCCTGACCTCTCTGTGCATTTATTTCTCTAGTGGGAAAGTGGAGACCATGGAACACACTGTACAGAGTCACTGGGGGATCAATGAGATAGTCCACGTGACTACAGATTCAGCTACTTGGGAGACTGAGGCAGGAAGATCGCTTGAGCTCAAGAGTTCCAGTTCAACCTGAACAACAGGGCAAGACCTTGTCTCTAAAAAATAAAAAAAGTGTTTAGCACAGTACCTGGACTTGCACAAGTGTCCTCTCAGTGTAAGTTTAGTAAAGTCTCATTTTTTTCTGGAGGTTTCTCACAAATCCTACTAGACCTTGTGGGTAACATTAGCTCCAAGATTCTCATTTACATTTAACTCCAACCACATCTCTTCACTAGTTCTCAAATATCTCTAGGTTATTTTTTCTCCTTTCTTTGGGACACTAGCTAGTTTTTCTTCACAAGCCAAGTCCAGGCCAGGTGGTTGACCTTGGGGCTGGGGAGAAGGTAGCATGGGACAGGGAGCTGCAAGCAGGTGTGGGGACTTGAGCTGAGATTCAGTGCCCTCCTCAACACAAGGCCCCCAGCACAAGCACTGGCAGTATTAGTGGCTCAAGGAGAGGACAGGCACAGGGACAGGGCCTGGCCTCAGAACCTCCCAGCCTTCTCTGTCCTCCACCCTTTGAGGCTGTGCCTGCCCTGGCTTCCCAAACCAGCCCTGTAATTAAAACCTGCTGTCCTGTCTTCTGTCCATCTGTTGCCCTGAGGCATCCTGGAGCTTCTTAGATGGACACTTCCATCCCCATGGCTGACATCCCTGATGCCCTGGGCGGGTGCTAGCCCGACATTTATGGGCTTGTGGATTGCAGATCCCAATAAGGGGGGAAGGAAGCCGAGGAAGGTGGAGGAGGACCAATGCAAAGTTGGGCAGGGTTGGCTCTCCTTAATGTCCCTGTAAATCATGAGATTGCTTTGGGATGCTCAATATTTTTGTATTTATCTCCATGTCTCAAGGGGACAGTGTTCAAGCTGTCAAGCCAATTCTTTATAAATGACTTGACAATTGACGAGGAGTCAGGTGGAATCTCCCCAGGGCCATGATCATACCGACCAGCAGGGGAAGGCCTGAAACCTCCTAGTGACAACCTCAGAGTCCTTAGCCGCTGAACAAAGCTGGGCAGGGCCAGGACTATGGGCACAGAGGTCAGGAAGAGTCAGGCTGTGCTCCCCCAGGTGGCCTGCCACTTGCTGAGGAAGAAAGCACCCGAAACGGCAGTTACCCGGTGACCGGGTCAGCATGTGCAAAGGGCTATGGTTGGACACCTGGACATGGGAGGCGGGTGGCTTACTCCCCATGGGGTCTCAAGAGCCTTTGCAGAGGATAGGTTTTTTATTATTTTTATTATTATTATTAATTTTATTTTAATTAATCAATTTATTTATTTTATTAAATCATAGCTGTGTACATTAATGCAGTCATGGGGTACAGTGTGCTGTTAAATATTTTCAACAAACTGGTTAACATAGTCTTCCTGGCATTTTCTTCATTATTGTGTTAAGACATTTATATTCTACATCAGTAAGTTTCACATGTACCCTTGTAAGATGCACCATAGGTGTGGTCCCACCAATTACCCTCCCTCTACCCATCCTCCTCCCTCCCCTCTCTTCTCTCTCCCCTTTCCCCATATTCTTGGGCTATACCTGGGTTATAGCTTTCATATGAAAGCTATAAATTAGTTTCATAGTAGGGCTGAGTACATTGGATATTTTTTCCTCCATTCTTGAGATATTTTGCTAAGAAGAATATTTTCCACCTCCATTCATGTAAACATGAAGGAGGTAAAGTCTCCATCTTTCTTTAAGGCTGCATAATAGTCCATGGTGTACATATAACCACAATTTATTGATCCATTCTTGGGTTGATGGGCACTTGGGCTTCTTCCATGACTTGGCAATTATGAATTGGGTGGCAATAAACATTCTGGTACAAATATCTTTGTTGTAATGTGATTTTTGGTCTTCTGAATATATACCTAGTAGAGGAATTGTAGGATCAAATGGCAGGTCTATTTTTAGTTCTCTAAGTGTTCTCCAGATATCTTTCCAAAAAGAATGTATTAGTTTGCATTCCCACCAGCGGTGTAGAAGTGTTCCCTTTTCTCCACGTCCACACCAACATCTCTGGTTTTCGGATTTTGTGATATGGGCTAATCTTACTGGAGTTAGATGATATCTCAAAGTAGTTTTGATTTGCATTTCTCTGATGATTAAGGATGGTGAGCATTTTTTCATATGTCTGTAGGCTGTGTGCCTGTCTTCTTCAGAGAAATTTCTCAAGTCCCTTGCCCACCCTATTTTGGCACTACTGCAAATGGAATAGAGTCCTTGGTTGTTTTTTCAGCTTGACTGTTGTTGGTATGTATGAAGGCTACCAATTTATGAGTGTTGATTTTGTAGCCTGAGATGCTGTTATATTCCTTGATTATTTCTAAGAGTTTTGTTGTAGAATCCCTGGTGTTTTCCAGATATACAATCATATTATCTATCTACGAAGAGTGAAAGTTTGATCTCTTCTGACCCTATATGGATACCCTCGATCGCCTTTTCTTCCCTAATTGCAATGGCTAAAACTTCCATTACAATGTTAAAGAGCAATGGAGACAATGGACAACCTTGCCTGGTTCCTGATCTGAGTGGAAATGATTTCAATTTAACTCCATTCAATACGATATTGAATTGGGTTTGCTGTAGATGGCCTCTATCACTTTAAGAAATATCTCTTCTGCACCAGTTTTCTTAAGTGTTCTGATCATGAGGGGATGCTGGATATGATCAAAAGCTTTTTCTGCATCAATTGAGAGAATCATATGGTCTTTGTTTTTTAATTTCTTTATGTGCTGAATTATATTTATAGATTTATGTATTTTGAACCAGCCTTGAGACCCTGGGATAAAATGCACTTGGTCGTGGTGTATAATTTGTTTGATGTGTTGCTGGATTCTGTTTGCTAGGATTTTGTTGAATATTTTCACATCAATATTCACTAGTGATATTGGTCTATAATTTTCTTTTCTTGTTGGGTCTTTTCCTGGTCTGGGGATCAAGGTGATGTTTGCTTCATAGAATGTGTTGGGTGGTATTCCGTCTTTTTCTATATTTAGGAAAAGGTTAAGTAATATAGGTACTAGTTCTTCTTTAAAGGTTTGGTAGAATTCTGACATGAAGCCATCTGGTCCCGGCTTTTCTTTTTAGGGAGATTTTGTATAGAAGAAGGAAGTACCCGAAACTGCAATTACCTGGTGACTGGGGTCAGCATGTGCAAAGGGCTGTGGTTGGACAGCTGGACATGGGAGGGGGGTTGCTCACTTCCCATGGGGTCTCAAGAACCTCTGCAGAGGATAGGATTTTTTTTTTTTTTTAGTTTAAAAAATTGAAGTTTGTGGGCTATTTTAAATTGCACATGAACTTTATGGCCACCCTTACAGGTAACTATTTTTAAGTGCACAATTCAGCAGCATTAAGTCCACACTGGTGTGCAGTTGGGCTCCAGGACTTTTTCATCTTGCAAAACTACAAGTCTATGCCCATTAAATAGCACTTCCCCTTCCTCGCCCTGGCAAACACCATCCTCCTTTGTCTTTGTGAATTTGCTGACTTTAGGGACCACCTATCCCTGGAATCACATAGCTTCTGTCCTCTTGTGACTGGCTCATCTCCCTTTGGTGGTGTCTTCACGGCTCACGCAGGCTGTGCCATGTGTCAGGATTTCCTCCCTCCCTAAGGATGGATAACCAAATATATCACGTTTTACTCATTCATTCATCTATTGATGGACACTTGGGGTCTTTCTACCTCTTGGCTATCATGGCTAGTGCTATGAACATGTGTAAAAAATGTAAAAATGTAAAAAATGTTTTGTTTTAAAGATGAATCTTAAAGAAGTAGGGTTTCACTGGCAGGGCAGAAGGAAGCAGGGTCTGGGGCATGTGTGTACAGCGTGTGCAAAGGCCCTGTGTCGTGATGACTCAGTGGGCCAGTGTATGGTGCAGGGTTCTTGTTGCTGAGGCGGAGGCAGATGGGATGGAGTAGAGGGAGGTGAGGCTGGGCAGCAGATTGAGCTGGGATCATGACAGGTGTGTTCTACAGAGAGGGCCCCCAGCCATAAGACGTCTTTATGTGAGGGTTATAATTAGAAGCTGCATCTCTCGGGAATGGACCACATTAAAATAGTCCTGGGTCTCAGTGAAGCAGACCCAAGTAAACGATTTGAACAACTCCTACTCACCAGTCACAAGGGCCTGGCCAAGTATGCTTCTTCAGCTGCTTATTAAGCTCAGTCTGAATCCAAACTATGATTCAACATCAAATTCTACTATTTTACCAGCAAAGTTTTGCCATAGCCACTCAGAATAACATGCCTCTCACATCCTTAAGAATTCCCGAAAATGGAGACTGAGTCCAGCTCTAATAGCTCTGTCATCTTGGATAAGTTGCTTACCCCTTCCGAATCTCATTTGTTACATGAATAATACAGATTGCCTTAAAGAATCCATAAAGCTCCCCAAAGGTCTATGCACTTACAAATTCTATCAACATTAATGGTAAGTATGCCGCCACTCTTCCCGGTTACCCTACAGGAGTATAATTCTACAAATCGCTGGCCTTAGACAAATTGCTTAACCTCTCACTGTGCCTTGGTCAGAATCATCATCTGGAACAAGGGTTGTTAGAAATAATACCTCCCCATTTATTTCTGCAGGTCGCCGTGTGTATCCAGATAGAGCTCCTGCAAGGAGGTGCTCTGAGTAAGAAGTTACAGTTCCTTTGCACTCCATTGCCTGAGGGACTCTTCTCTACCTCTCCAAGAGCTACACTTAGTACTTATAATCTTCCGGAGCTCTTTTCTCCAAAGTTCTGATCTTCCGCAGCCCTAACGTCCCTTTTCCTTCCTGGGGAATGTCCTCCCTGTGGCCACCAGAAGTCCTTTTCATTCTGCAAAGCTCCCCTCTAATGCTCCACTTCTACCCCAGGGGACTCATCACTTCTGCTCACTGGGGAGAAAAATTTCTCCCCCCTTTTAGAGAGATTCACTCTCGACTTGGCACCCTCCTCCCCCCAAAATATTAATGGGCAAATTTTCAGGCACATGTGTCCTTGTTCTTTAGGTGAGACATCTATGGCTTTCATCAGGTTCACAGAGTACCCACAGCCAGAAATAAATGTTAAGTTCTACTGGATTGCAAGATGAAATGCAAATACTGAAATCAGGAAATACAGGGAGCATTTATCTAATCTCCATGGAGAGGAGCTCTAAGTATAATAGAAAAGGATATAAACAGAAAGAAAAATGTAAGAGATCTGGATTTACAAAAAAATAAAATTTGAAATGATTGTATATTCGAAAATAGCTAAGTCAACACCAAAAATTGATAGAAGAAGGTAATTTTTTGAGTATTGCCTTAGTTTTCAATTGCTGGTATAAAGAATTAACACAAATCTAATGACTTAATATGATGAAAAATTATTACCTTACAGTTTTGGGAAACCGAGGTCCAAAATGGGTTTCGCCAGGCCAAAAACTAAGTGTTGGGAGGCTGCGTCCCCTCGAGAGCTTCCTGGGGGAGAATCTGCTTCCTTGCCTTTTTCAGTTTTCCATTTCCAGAAGCTACCTGCATTTCTTGGCTCTTGCCCCCCCCCCCAACATTTTCAAAGCTTGTGATGGTCAGCTGAGCGTTCCCCAGGTCACGTCATCCCGACCGTGGCACTCCTGCCTCCTTCCGTGTGTAAGGCCCTAGGAAGCCGTGTCAATGCACCACAAGCAGAGTGACTTAAAACAGATGTGCTCTCCCTCGGTTCCGGGGGCTACAATTCTGCAAGTCTCCTAGCTTCTGCCAGCTGCCAGCCATCCTGGGCAACTCTTGGCTTGTGGCAGCGTAAGTCCATTCCTGCCTCTATTGTCACGTGCTGTTCTCCCTACACCTCCCATCTTCTTAGAAGGACAACTATCACTGAACTGGGCCCACCCCAATGCATTTAACTAATTACATCTGCAGAGACCCTGCTTCTATATAAGGGTAAATTCTGAGGTTCTGGTGGACATGCATTTTGTGGGGCACCATTTAACCCAGTAATTAGGCCCCCCGATAATCCAGGGCAATATCCCTGTTGTTAAAGTCAGCTGATTGGCAGCCTTGACTGAATCTCCAACCTTAACTCCTCCTTGCCACATAACATATTACTCACGTCTAGGGATAAGGATGTGGACATCTTTGGGTGGGAAAGGACCATTATTCTGCCTCACACAGATATAAAGTGACTTCAGAGTGATCCTGTTTGGATTACCTGCCCCTGAGCCACAGTACGATGCACAGAATTTGAGGGAGACCTTAAGAGAGACCCACGTGCCCTCACACCACACTCCCAGCTACTACCAAGGCCCATCTGCCTTACCCTACAAAGTGCCCCCAAACTGATCTGTAATTAGCGCATTTCTCTGCCCTGCAGCCCCCCAGCGACTTCACTGTCCATGCAAATGACCTTCTGCGTTGCCTTCTGCATCCGGTTGTCTTTCCTTCGTTTCACCCCATCCGCACTCTCCCATGTATAATAGACTCATTTAATGAGCTTTTTTTTTTTTTTGATGCAGCCTCTCACTCTGTCACCCTGGTAGAGTGCCAGGGTATCAGTCTAGCTCACAGCAACCTCACGCTTCTGGGCTTAAGCATCCTCTTGCCTCAGCCTCCTGAGTAGCTAGGACTGCAGGCACCTGCCACTATGCCCTGCTAATTTTTCTATTTTTAGTAGAGGTGGAGTCTTGCTCTTGCTTAGGCTGGTCTCAAACTCCTAAGTTCAAGGGATCTTCCTGCCTCGGCTCTCAGAGTGCTGGGATGACAAGTTTGAGCTGCTGCACCTGAGCTTTTTCTTTCTTTTTTTTTTAGAGACAGGGTCTTGCTATATTTCCCAGGCTGGAGTTTAGTGAGTATCTATTTACAGACACCCTGACAGTGTGCTGCAGCCTTGGACTTCTGGGCTTAGCTTCACCATACCCAGCTTGGAGAGCTTTGAAATGTACTGATGCCCAGACAGACACTCTGATCTACATAATCTGGGGAGGGCCCCAACGTCAGTATTGTCAAAACTCTAGGACTTCTTCTAATGCACAGGCAAGGCTCTGAGCCACCACCTGGCCCAGTCTCTGCAGTGCTCCTAAATCTCGACTTCTATCTTAGACTGGCACCACCTATTTTCCAGCTGACTTCCCGCAACACTCTAGTACCCCACCAGGGCCAGCAGCACACTGAATCTTCTAAGCGTTCATTGTTTGCCCACAAAGTCCTTTAATCTCTGTCACATGCCTGAGGTCCAGAGACCACAGTCCTGGTCTTGCACACACTATTGTGGGAGGGTTTTGAGCACAGAAGTGACATGATCTGATTTACAAGTTAAAGATCATTCTGGCCTCTGCATGGAAAATAGACTGAAGGACCAGAAGCCAGGAGCCAGGAATGCTGGTAACCTGGAGGTACCTGCAGCAGCCCAGAGGGAATGCTGGGAGGTGTGCACAGGGGCAGAAGGGGTGGGCTGGAGATGTGTGTTACAGGCAGCACCTCAGGGCTAGCTGGTGGAGTCAGATGAATTCACACCTTTTACCCGAATACCCATCGGGCATGCTATGTCCTTTATTGACCAACAGGCTGAGCAGGTGGAGTTAGAGGGACCTTCCCCTCACTGTGGGTATGTCAAATCAGAGGGCCCTGTTAGAATCCAAGGGTAAGGCCAGGAGCAGAGGCTCAGGCCTTTAATCTTAGCACTCTGGGAGGCTGAGGCGGGTGGCTCGCCTGAGCTCAGGAGTTTGAGACCGGCCTGAGCCACAGCCTCAAAATAGCCAGGCATTGTATTGGGCGCCTGTAGTCCTAGCTACTTGAGAGGCTGAGGCAAGAGGATCACTTCAACCCAAGAGTTTGAAGTTGCTGTGAGCTATGACGCCACAGCACTCTACCAACAGCAGCAAAGTGAGACTCTGTCTCAAACGAACAAACAAACAAACAAATAAAAACAAAAAAGTTAAGAATCAAAGGGTAATGGGCTCATTTATAGTCCTGACTCAAACCTAATAAAAGTGAACCATGTAACCAAACCATTTGTACCCCTGCAGTATTTTGAAATTAATACAAAGAATCCAAGGGCAGGTGTCAAATGGGTGATTGCATCCCCAAGCCCAGGAGCTCAGAGGAGAGGGTGGGACTGGGAATACACTTGGGTGTGCTCCGTAAATACTTCATGCCTGTAAAGCCAGTGAGGCCAGCTGGGGTGTCCTGCAGATGGGGAAGTCTGTCCTGAGGTGCAGGTTTGATGGCCAAGATGAAGGGGGAAGGATGAAGATGAAGGGGAGGATAAAGATGAAGGGGGAGGATAAAGAGGGGAGGATTTAGTGAGAGAGATTGACAAAAACAGCTGGTGAGGAGAGCAGAGCCAGGGAGTTCTCTCATCCCAAAAGCTGAGAGCTGGGTCTGCGCTGGACCGAGACTTGAGACTTGCCTGCTGGGTGTTGTGCCGGAGAGATCACTGGTGACCACAGCACTGCTGGGACAACGGTCTGGCCCTAGGGTAGGTACAGAGGGAAAAGAGCGGGATGTGGTTTGTTGGCAGAATGATGGGCCCTAAAGTGTTCACGTTTGAATTCCCGGCGCCTGGGAGTGTGCTACCTGACGTGGCAAAGGGACCACTGGAGGCATCATTAAGGTCTGGATCTGTGACGGGGATGCTGGATGCCATCACAAGCAGCCTTAGATGAGAAGTGGGGAGGGGGTGTCAGAGTCAGAGAGAGGGTGGGAAGTGACCCCCGCTGGAAACACAGAAGCATCCTGTAGAAACGGAAATGGCCAGAAACTGGATTCTTCCCTACAGCCTTCAGAGAGGGCACAACCCTGCTGGCACCCTGATTTACCTCAAATTAATTTGGATTTCTGGCTTCCGGAATGCCAAGATAATGAGTGCTGTTTGCTTTGTTGTTGTTTGGAGCGGCTAAGTTTGTGGTAATTTGTCACAGCAGCTATAGGACACGACATAGGAGATGCAGGGGCCTGTCTGCATGGTGCTGGGGACGACCAGGATCCGGTAAGGGAAACAGGAATGATGCAGGAGAGAAAGGGGAGAACCTCGGGAGCTGCCTCCTGGGCACGGCGAGAGGGGCGGGGACCTGGCACCTGGGTGGAGGGGTGGGCTTGTGTCCAAGGCGGGAAGATCACCTAACGTGTGGCTCCAGGGGAAGGTGGGTCGTGGAGTTAGTTGAACAAAGGAAATAAGAAAGGAATAATCAGAGAGATGCCCAAAGTGTTATCTGTGAGAATGTTGTTTAAAACAGTAAAAAATTGGGAATAGGCAACATGGTAAACAAGAGGATTCTAATTGAAGAAATTACGTTGTATCTATGATAGATTCCACCGCAGCCATTATAAACCATGCTTTGGAAGGCCATTTAATTAAACATGAAAATGTACTATCTTGTTAAGTGAAAGTGGTTACAAAACAAATATGTACAGAATGAAACCAATTTTGCAGAAATGGTGTGTGTAAATATATGCATTTAAAAAGACTAAGGGAATATACCAAAATTTAAATAACAATTATCTTTGGGTGAGGGAATTACTGATATTTTAACGTACTTTTCTTACTTGTCTGCATTTTTATATTACATGGAAGTGATTTTTGTATCATAAGGCTCCTGTATATGTGGAAAAATGAAAGGAAAATTGTCGAAAAGAGAAGAATTTAGAAACTAACTCTTAGCAACTAGCTAAGGGCTCCAGATATTTATTATTATTATTATTTTGAGATAGAGTCATACTCTGTTGCCCAGGGTAGAGTGCATCATAGCTCACAGCAACCTCAAACTCTGGGGCTGATGGATCCTCCTCCCTCAGCCTCCAAGCAGCTAAGACTACAGGCCCGAGTCACTGCACCCAGCCTCCCATGTGTACGTTGCTTAGTGATCAAAATAAGCCCCTGAAGGAGGCATCACATTCAAAAAAATGTTAAGTAACTGCTTCAGCATTACCTGTAATGGCAAATTCAGCTTCTCTTATTCTGCTGCAATACATTTCCATGCGTCTGTGCCGTGCTGACAAACTCGTAGGCCACCGATGGAAGAGAAGCCACGTCCTGCTCTGGAGCCCGCTCTGCACATTTCTCCCCAGTGTGCCCCACTTCTTTTGCCATAAAGAGGCAAACAGGACAATCACATTATGGTAAAAACATTACAGTGAAAACACACACACACAAATGAAATGAAAGATTGAAGCCATATCTGGTCTGGTATGTTCCATCCTAGGGAAAGAGATTCTGCCCCAGTGATTGTCCAGGTCACTTATAGATGAATTGTATCCCCCAGAAGATATTCAAGTCCCAACTTCAATACCTGTGAGTATAAAATAGGGTCTTTATACATGTAATTAAGCTAAGATGAGGTCATACTGAGTTAGCATGGGCCCCACTCCAACGACCGTTAGAAGAAGAGGGGTCTTCTCATTTGACATGAGACTCAGACACAGAGAGGGAAATGGAGGCAGAGGCTAAAGGACACTGCTGCAATCCACGGGATGCAGAGCATCTCCTATAGCCCCGGCACCTGGAAGCAGGTGGGAGCAGCTTCTCCCTGAGTCCCCAGCAAGGAGCAACTCTGGCTGACACCTTGATTTCAGGCTTCCAGCCAGCAGGGCCGTTAGAGAGTAAATTTCTGTTGTTTTAAGCCCCCCAGTGTGTAGAAGTTTGTTAGTGGAGCCCTAGGAAACTGTTGTAATAAAAGCACCACAGAGAAAGGACTGGGGATGTTTGACAGGAGCCTGTGAGCCTGGATCGCCTATAAGACTCCTGCTGTAGCAAGCAGAGGTTATTAGCAGTGTAACTGCACATTCAGGTCACCTCGCCAGTTCTGCTGCCTACAGGAATCTTTGGACACTGCAAAGGCAGAAGCTGTGTCCCCAGCTTGGAGTTGGGAACTTGGGATGCTGGCCTTCCCTTTCCGACAAGGTTTCTCTGCCTGACTCTGCTGGAGCTGAGGAGGGTTGACTGAGCAGGGTGGAGGGGTGGGGACCGGGAGGCAGCATCCCTCCTGCACCCACCATCCCGTGCGATGTGCTCATTGGTGGGGCAGGAGTGCAGTTGACTAAAGTGATGGTTTGGGGAACAACCTCTGCCCATGGCTCTTATGGTCGGGGCAGTCCAGGTAAATTCCTACTGTTGCAACAACGTCAGTCTTTTTAAGTGACCATCCTGAGCTGCACAGCCAATACAAAAGCCACTAGCCACACGCAGCCAATTAAATCTTCAAAAATTTAGTTTTCAGCTGGGCATGGCAATGCATGTCTATAGTCCCAGGTGCTTGGGCGGCTGAGGCTGGAGGATCACTTGAGCTCAGGAGTGTGAGACAAGGCTGGGTAACATGGACAGACTCTGTCTCAAAAGAAATTTTCATTTTAAATTTGAAAAAGTTAGAAAATTCACTCTTTTTGGTGTACATTTCCATGAACTTTGACAAAAACATGGTCAAATAATCATATCAGGATCAAGATATAGGAAAAGTCCATTAATCTGAAATATCCCCTTTGTAGCCAACCTTCTTTCAACTCCTAACCCCTCACAACCACTCATCTGTTCATTGTCCCTACAGTCTTGGCTTTTTGAATTTAAACTTAATTAAAATAAAACAATAAATTGGCTCAGTGCCTGTAGCACAGTGGTTATGGTGCCAGCCACATATACCGAAGTTGGTGGATTTGAACCTGGCCTGGGCTGGCTAAACAATGACAAATGCAACAAAATATAGCCGGGGGTGGTAGCAGGCACCTGTAGTCCCAGCTACTTGGGAGGCTGAGGTTAGAGAGTCGCTGAAGCTGAAGAGTTACTAAGAGCTGTGACACCCCGGCACTCTACCAAGGGCGACATAATGAAACTCTTTCTCAAAATAAATAAATAAATAAATAAATAAAATAAAACGAAAAATTTAGTCCATCACTTGCACTTGTCACCTTGCTCATGCTCAGTAACCACATGTGGCTAATGGCTACCATTTGGACAATGCAGATATGAAATATTTTCACTATTCTAGAAAGTCCTATCAGGTTGTGTTAGTGAAAGTACATTTATTTAGTGGTTCCTAAACATTTGGGGATTATAGACCCTCGTCCTTGATAAAAGCACATAATATAAACATACTTGTACAAAAAATGTCTGGTGCAAAATTTCAGATTTCGTTGCTACATTTAAGCCCCTCTCGAGGGTCAAGACTCCCATATCTGATGTAAACTAAACCTGGAAGTCTGAAAGCCTTTTCTCGCAAGCCTGGTTTTCTGCTTTCTGTTTTCAAGTTAAACAGTCAAACGAAGCATCATCTGGGAAGCATCCGTTTCTCTTTAAGGAGCCATGCAGACCGGCAATTATTCATGGAAATTGCTCTGCACACAGCATTCGGCCTGCCGCGTACCCTCTCTTGAATGCAGGAATGAGCTTTTGGAATCATCATTATTAGTAAATATGAATCCAGAGTGTTTGGAAGACTTAATGGAAGTGTAGCGTCTTTCACATTAAATCTTCTTTGTTCAAATGCAACAGTAAAGGAGTTTTGTAATAAGCTTAGCATGTTAAAAAGGTAGCTTCTGCCCTAAAACGGTGCGCTTGGTACTTCTCGCCCAGATTGCTTTCACTCTGGAAGCTGCTTCCTTCCACTCCGCAATTTAGGTTCGATAAATGTGTTTGTTTCCTAGCTGCTGTCCAGTTCACAGGCCCTGTTTGATGCTGGCTCCCACTCAGCTCCCACAAGACTTTTTTGGGGAAGCCTTTCCCTGGGGCTCCTCCGAACTGTTACAACTGAGGAGGTTATTTGGTCCACGTTTTTTTTGTTTTGTTTTTTTTTTTTTTTGAGTTAGAGTCTTGCTCTGTCACTAGGTTAAGAGTATGGAGGCATCAGCCTAGCTCACAGCAACCTCAAACTCCTGGGTTCAAGCAATCCTCCCGCCACAGTGTAGCTGGGACTACAGGTATGTGCCACCACGCACAGCTAATTCTTCTATTTTTTTTTTTTTGGCCAAGGCTGGGTTTGAACCTGCCACCTCCGGTGTATGGGGCCAGCACTCTACCCTTTTGAGCCACAGGTGCCGCTCAATTCTTCTATTTTTAATAGAGGCAGGGGTCTTCGTCTGCCTCAGACAATCTTCCTGCCTCAGCTTCCCAGAACGCTAGGATTACAGGTGACAGCCACCACACCCAGCCTTGTCTACATTTTAACGTATTGTCTTATAACTGAACCTATTCCTCTGTAATCCAGATGTTCTTTTGGGTCTCCAGGCCCCATGCCATCTAGCCAACAGTAACTCAGATACCCATTCGAAGGCTATGGAAATCAAAACCCCTCATGCAGAATTTTGTGCATGGCCCGTGGCTCAGCCACTCATGAGGATGCCCTGCCTGGAAGTTCTACACATTCACTGCCTCTCCTGGTTGTTCCTATCTCCTCCCTGTGGAGGATCCCAGCTCTGCCCCATGCCCCTCCTCATCCTTCTTCCAGGTACCATAGATATAAGCCAGTTCCACATAGCGGAATTTGTCTGTAAGTGTGCAAGCCATGGGTGATGGACACTTCACACCGTGCAACAAGCTCTCTCCAACCATGTGCTCTGACACACACCATACAATGCCTGACCTTCAGCCTTCTTCCTGGCTCCTCCCCCTCCTCTTCCTGTCCCTTTTCTCTCTTCTCTTGCTCTGAGAGGGGGACAGATATTGCAGTCATTTCCAACGCCCTGCACTTTGTGCCTTGGTTCTTGCCAGCACTGCAGCCTTGTGACCTCATTCCTAGTCCATATTAATCAGGACCTTTTGGCTGCAAAGGACAGAAACTCAACTCAAATTAGCTTAAGTGGAAAGAAAAGGAGTACAATATTCTGTTTACAAAAGCAAATTGTAAGCAACAGCAGAAGGGCTGGTGGGAGGGCCGACGCCAAGGCCTGAGAGTTCTTTCAGTGCCATCAGCCTCTCAGCCCTTCATGGGTCCTTGGATTCATATGTCTACAGCTGTGTCCAGGTAAGGTGGCTATGGACCTGCATCTTCACAGACTCACCTCCAGAAAGGAAACGCAGATCTTTAATACCTTTAGTAGAACTTTCTGGGGAAAGAGCCCTTACTGGCTGGCCTTAGGTTACACACCCACCTCTGGACCAATCTGGGGAGACAGAGGAACAGAGTGTTAGGACTTGACCAACCTGGGCCATGTGCCCGTCCCTGTAATCAGGGAAGCAGATTCTATCCCCAGATGAAAGGGAAGGGAGGTGGAGGAATGGGATCACAGATGGTGCGCACAGCAAGTGGTGGATCAGTATATTTACCTACACTGAGACAGGTGGCTCCAGACTGGAACCTGGGGCTCAGAGATCTTGTGACATGTTACAGCTGCCAGGATTCACCCTCAACAGAGGCCAGGTCAGAACCAGATCTTTGCTTGGAAGTTAACGCTTTTTCAACTCCCCATTTCTGTCTCAAGAGAGAGTGTATAGAAGGTAGACAATAAGAATGTTTCAAAGCCTGGAATTATGTATGCTTCTGCAAGAGGCACTTAGCACAACAAATAGAGCCGGGAGGCATTTCAGAGAGATAATTTCATTCATCCTTCTTCCTGCTCACACTGTTCCTAAAACAGCCTGGACGGACAGGTAGTTGTCATCCCTTGAATTATTTCCAAAAAGTGCTATAACCTCTCTGAGCAGTCAGCACTGAATAACCTTAAGCACCTGGAAATCCTTTATTTTCCAACCTAAATCCTTCTCTATGCAATTGGAAATAATTTTCTCTTTGTACTCAAGAAAGTGAGACTAGGTGGTCAGTATCCTATATAAAATAACTTTTAATGAACTTGCTGGAATTAGCAAACCATCATTTTCTCTTCTGGGGAAAATAATCCTAATTTCATCACATTTTTTCTCTCTCAGGTCATATTTTCTATCTTGTAAATTATCTGAACTTCTCTTCTCTGGAAAAGACACAAGTTTTTGCAGTTATTCAATGGGTGTTACATGTGCTGGTATTAAATGCTGTTTAGGCAGGAAAGAATTAGCAGAGTCATGTCCAGTGCTAAATCAACCCAGTTTCAGAGTGTGGGGACTCAGTGTGGGGACCAAGGAGATGTTTTTGGTACTAGGAAGGCTGGTAGCCCCAGAGTCTATTCCTACCCAATGGACATTTTTAAAAGGAAGAAGAAAGGCCAATTCATTGCTTATTCATTTCTGTTTTATTTGCAAAATAGTTTTTGTTGGTTCTAAATCATTTGCTGTAATTGAATTGTTTTTGTTGGGCCTAATATAAGAACATATTTTATGGAATTGTTCTCGGTTATTAGCATGGGCAATTCTTGAGGAACCATTTAATGTTCTGCTGGTTAGAGTCAGGAATCCATCACTTATGACAGGGAATGATGTGGTACAGCCTTTTCTGAAGTGTGAATCCAGAATTAGAAAAACAAACAAACAAAAAAAAAACCCTCCTGGTTTTAGGGGCAGCAGGGGTTCCAACCCATATACCCTGGAGTCAAAGAAAGATGCGTCCAGGAGCACGAAGGAGGTTCAAGAACCACCTCCTGGCTTGCTGGTGAGCTGGCAGACCCCTCAAGCAGACCAGGAAGTCATGTTCTCTTGTGGGACACAGAAATCTCCTGGCAGCACCTTTGAGAGTTCTACGGGGGAATTCACAGCTTTATGATTAAATAAGTGAAGGAATGACTGAATGAATTAAAGATAGTTCTGATTGTTTTCATTCCTGCCTGTGCTTTGGGGGAAATACAGGCAGACTCTGCTTCTCCCTCAAGGTAAATGTTCATGAATAACTCCTTATGGCTGTGTGTGGTGGGCAAGATGCAATCCCAACATGTGTCTTACACATCTCCCTAATGAAGAAGGCACCCCCTGCAGTTGTTCAGGGCACAACCTGCGTGACTGTACATGGCATCCCACTCAGTCTCAAACCCCATCCTCTTTCCCATCAACTAATGTAACCCAATTCCACGTGGCCTCAGGACCACCCACTGAGTGGATCATTAGAGCCGGTGGGTTGCTCCTCAGTCGTCTCAAACCTCCTTGGATGACACATCTGGGATACAGATATAGCAGGTATAGTTATCACGGAGCTTCTTCCTGAGCGTAATATACCTCATGAAAGATTCGATACAGTTCTTTTAAATTTCTGTTGACATTTGTCGACATCTACTGCCCCATAAACTCTGTTTTCCATTATATACTCTCACAAGCTGTTCCATTTTTGATATATTTAGGAAAAGTCCCATCACATTTTCAGAATTGTAATGACTTCCCATCATTACATCTGATTTTGAAATTTTGTATCTATACAGTACAAATAACATAATAGCAGGCAAATTAGGCTGTGTATTACCTTCCTCTACACTGTAGTTAAAGTTATTATAGCTCTACAAACAGTTTGCTTTTCAGTATCATAAATAAAGATCTGTGGGTATTTGTAAAAATATGCATAACTTGGAGACCTACTACCTACTTATCTTTCTAATACCCATTGTATTTCATCTTAGCCCAGTTTCTTCATAAATATTTGTGTAGAGCTGGAAATTTTAAAAATGTTCTCTCACCCAAGGGATTCGGTTCACCTAGAGTAACTACAATGAGTAGAAAATCAGCACCTCAGTATTGGTCATGGGACAGAGTCATGCTCAAAGGCTTAGCTGGAAAAGATTTAGCTTGGTGCCCGCCCCTCTGTGGACCTGGGTTTAATCAATCTAAGCCAGGAGTGTTCCTGTTTTTCCTGGTTCTCAGATGAGCGATTCAGGGAGGTTTGACACGGCTGAGGTGCAGCCCACCGGCTCTAATGATCCTCACATAAGCTAGTGTCAGGGAAGGGCCTCTGCTCTTAGGGAAGGAGGTGAAGGGCCTGGAGAAGGTCTCAAGGGGATGGTGAAAACACCTGCCAGAGGGGAGAGAGAGAGAGAGGCCCAGTTGGTGCTCTGTGACTAGTGGACGCATTCTGTTTTAGTAGGGGACTTTCAGTCCCATTGGGCCAGGAAACCCAACCTCACTGGGACTACAGTTCCCCCCATCCCACCCTTAAGTCCCAGGCTGTGGCCAGCTCTGGCCCCCATGGGCTACCGGAGAAGCAGAGGCCTCTGGCATAAGAGATGCTGTTGTTCTCTTGAGCATTTATTTGTTCCTTCATCTGTTCATTTATTCATGCATTTATCTAATTTCTTCACCACCATCACATGCTGAACCTTTTTTGAAATAAGGCAGAGAGACAGGCACTTGTTGGGGGAGGCACATTAGGCACAAACTCTGCCTGAAAGGAGCTGACAGATCAGCAGAAGGGCAAGACAGCATACCAGAGGGAGGAGGAAGTCCCGTAAATAGAAAGAGTAGAAGAAGTGAGGAAGGGGTCTGCCATGTGGAGGCCTGACTTCCAGCTGGAGGGTGGGATGGTTCTCCTGTAATACAGAAGCTTCCAAGACTGAAGTTCTGATTGCCTCACTGCTCTGCTTAGAGCCGTGAGTGGCTCCCTATTAACTACAGAATAAAGTCCACACACCTTAGCATTGCATTCGAGGATGCTCAGAAGTGACCCATGATGCCTTTCTGGGAAGACCTCATCCCTCTCCCTCCTTCATTTTACACTCCAACCTGACAGTTATGCTTTCTAATTTCTGAACATTGATTCTTCCCTTCCTCTCCACTTTCCAGAAACTGCAAGTGGGATGGCCACTGAGAGTGGCACTCCCTGCCCGCCACACTACAGTGTAGAGGGGGCAATGATGTGGCAGGTTCACACAGCCCACCTCGGGGGAATCAGAGTGCTGGAGATGGAGGCGGAGAACAGAGCTGTTCAGAGAACACCGCACCTGCTTCCACTGGGAGTGTGGTAGGGGTGACCTGGAGCTGAGTTTATGTGCTGGTTGAGAACTGGAGAGAGGTGCTGGGATCCAGGTTGACAGCACCATTTGCCTGGCCACTTGTCAAAGCAAGTTGGCTGCTCGATTTCAGAAATACCAACAAATCAAAGGAAATGTGCAATGGGAGTCTTGGCGTAGATGCATTCCAGTGCTTTTCTAACTAAATGGTATTTGGATAAAATTTGTATCATACCTTCGTGAACTCAAATGACGAATGTTTCAATAAGCTACTTAAAGAGGGATTTTGTACCCATGGCAGCAATGTTTTACATGCTGTTAAATAAAACCTATTAAAATTTAAAGATTTTTCCTTATAAATGAAGCATTATGGGAAGTATATGAACATCTGCTGGTTTCCCTGGGCGTCCGGCCCAGCGGGTACGATTCAGGGCAAGGTAACAATAGTGGCCACATATCAATGGGCATTTCTGGCCATCACAGGACCTCCAGTAGGATCCTGAAAAATCCTTCTTATACACAGACTCACATATATAGTTATACTGCTTCCTGTAATTCCTGAAATGAATTCACACCACGGTACCCTGAAAAATTTCCAAGTGAGAGCCGTCATGCTAGGTGCAGAAGGGTCCCTCGTGACAGTGATGGCCAAGCATGGAGGACATTCTGCTGAACTGCTTTCACCATCCCTCCACAGCAGTGATGTCTGGAGACCCTCTCCACCCCGTCCCATTGGACACCCCATTCTGGGGTTCTCAACCAGAGCCAAATCCCAGCATTAGGCATGGCTTAAACTCAGGTGCATTTTAATGAAATGGAAAATAGCACCTAGGTTTCTGAGAGGATCTTATATAAATTAGTTATTGATTTCCAAATGTCTTGGAAGTGAACCATGGGTGGAAGTAAGTCCTGAATAATTAACAGGAAAGACAGAGACAGATTCTGCGCTGACCAAGGTTGGCCAGGAACTCGGTCCCCACACTCAAGCACATGTGTGGGCTGGAAAGGGGGTGGCTGTGGTGGGATGTGGGGCCTCTAGCTGGTCTGTAGTGCAGACCCCCAGCTCCCCAGGAATGGGAAAACCTCCAGGACACAGATGCCTCCGGAAGGCCCTCCTTGGAGAAACAGAATATTGCAATTTTAAGTTGTCTGGGGAAGTGGAGGTGACCATAGATCCTCTCCTCTTAGAAGACAAGAAAAGCATTATGATTCCTCTCTTTGTGTTGTAAGAGTAATAAATACTTACTGTGGAAATCTGGTTAATACAGAGGAACAGAAAGAAGAGACGGGCCTCCTAAACTCACCACCCAGAAACAATCAGCATTCTTGCTATTTTCTTTTGGTATTAGAATTCTCTGAGTTTTAAAACAATGCATTTGTCATCACAGTCTTCTTAGAATGTTGTGTGGCATATGCTATTTTGTTTCCTGTTAATATTATATGATAAGCAATTTCTCATGTTACTATAAGCTCTGAGTAAACACCATTTTAAATAGCGACTCCGTGCATTTCCTCAACCATTTTTCCATCGTTGGACATTCAAGTAACAAATGCCGACTATTTGTCTTGGGCAATAATAAGAAACAAGTGAGTGAATGCAACCTCTGGGCTGTGAGTGCTTACGAATTAGTCTACTCTTATGGCAGGAAGATCCCTTCTCAGCCTCCAGGGGGAGCACACCCCGGGCCCAAGGTGGCCGGTTAGCATTCAGCATCTGAGACCAATGCTCGCTCTGTGATGGCACAGAGGAGGGCTCACAAGGTTTGCCGATTTGCCATTCATCTGTTTCTTGGTTTGTTGGTTCCTGCCTTGATGGAGCCAACAGCTTGGTTGTCTTTGAATGTATAATTAGGAGAAAGGAGATGCTATGGATGTGGGTGTTGAGGGTGGGAGCCAGGAGTCTGTGGGATTAGCTGAGGCCTAACCATGGGGGCAGGAGTCCCCACTGCCTGGGCAGAGGAGGGGCAAGGGCAGCATCCGACTCAGGAATAATACCTGGAACCTCCTGAAGCCACCAGAAAGCCAGAGAGGCCAGCTCACTGGGAAAAGCTGGCCACTCATAGCCACAAGAGCTGCAGTGGGCAATGGAGCACATTTGGCTGGGGGCTTCCCAGGGCCTCAATGTCTCTCCAGCAACAGGCAGTGGGGGCAGCAGGTGTCCAGGACACCCCCCCAGGCATGCTCGGGGATCAGGCCCTGGGAACCTCTGTAAAGGAGTCTGCATGTGTGGCTAATGCATGGTGCTGTCATTCCATGGTATAATTAAAGAGATGTATGCTAATTTTTAACTTGGTTAAGGGATATTAACTTAGACAAATGAACCTCTCCTTTACCAATAATTAGATATCCAAACAAACACACACTTTTCTTCCCAATTAAATGAATGGGAAATTTAAACTACAGAGCCAGATTCAATATGCCCTGTTTGTTACTAGTTTCCACTTCACTGCTTTCTTTAACTTCACAAAAGCAAACTACCCTATAAAGGAGCATAATAAAATCATAACAGTAAAAATATCATTTTGATTTTCGGAGGGCATAAAATGCTCATTTGTAGTCAGAGAAAAAGAAGACGCTGTGTTCAGCTGAAATGTCAGCTGGTTCCAAGAGCACATAGCTTAAAGGGCAGAAGGGACAGTGACATCCTGGTGGCATGTTTCGAAATGATATTTAAATTAAAGCAGTAGTGCCCATCCCTACAGTTTGCAAAGAATGAGTCACATCAAGGAACGCTGACTTTTCAAAAATTAAATCCCAAAATTGATGGCAGAAAGAAGTCTAATTGATGAATAGTACCCTCTTGAGGGCAGGCCAGCCATTCCCAGAGTGTGGCATGTGTTCTGTGAGCAATGATGTGAGGCAAGATGATGACAAACATGTTTTATTTTATCATTAATGGCTGCAGCACACATGTGCAGTGGCCGCCTTGCACGAGGCAGATAGATTGTGAACAGTAGAAAAACTCCAGGGAACCCCATGCATTCCTGCAACAGTTCCCCTGTGCTCCCAGGACTGACGGTTTGGGGGCTCGTTAGGGATCCCAGCACCAAAGTCACAGTGGTTGGCACAGGCCACCCCTCCGCTGTCCAGAACCAGATATAGCACGAACAGGTCCTAATGCATCATAAGTACAGGACTAGTGAATGTGCTTAAGGAAAAAATGTGAGACACTTTTAACAAGTAGGTATGTTGCAATCAATGTGTGTGAAATAGCAGTGCTGACGGGCATGGCAGAGCCTGTACAGGTGGAGGGCCTAGCCGGAGTTGCCTGTGGGATTCTCACTTTAAGTTGAAATCACAGGCAGAGTCCTCCAAAGAAGCAGAGCCGAAGCCCGGGACAGGTCCTGTTCTCTTTCTTTGGACTCAAATTCCTATTGTTTGGATCAAGATGCCAGAGGGTCCTCCTTTTGTGCCTTCTGGAAGACATGTTATGGTCAGCGCAGGCTTCCATACAGCCATGTTTGTGCCCCAACAGGTCATGGAGAATTGGAGCACTGGGCAGGTAGCATGCAAGGAGGAGGCAGAGGGCAGCGGGCAGCAGACAGCAGGACCCACCTGGAGGCAGGTGAAGAAGATGGATGGAGAGCTCTGCAGAGGCAGGAATGCAGAGCACTCTGAGCAGCAGAGGAGGCTGCCTGGTCCTTACAGTGGCTCCAGGTCTCTTGGACCCCAAGGGTCTTTGCTCTAGGAGGGAGTCACCTGAAGGGTCAGTGTTTTATTCATCCAGGGGGAGAGCAGGTGACTCAGTTCCCTGATTTCTACGTTTATGGGCAACTTCTTACGTTCTCACCACCAACAGCTGTGATAATACCCAATGCAAACACAGACTAACTTTGATGTAGGGTTTTAAAAAATAACCTTTCCAGATAACTGTTATTATTATTCCCGTTTCATAGATAAGGAAACTGAGCTCAGACAAGTCAAAAGACATCAGAGATCACACAACAGATCAGAGTGAACACTGGGCTTTGCTCTCAAAGAGTCAGACTGCAGGCCTCTTGCCCTCTGCCCCAGATTTGTCCACAAAGCAACAGAGAAGGGCTGGAGACCTCGGCAAGTGATCAGTCAGGGAGTAGCAGTGGTGTAGTCTCTATCCACTACTAGGGCCATTTTGGTGATCAGACACAGCATCTCTCTCCTCTAGAAAGGGTTGGATTGTAACAACAACACACACAAGAACAATGTTCCTCCTACCTGCATACCACTTTGCAGAAGGCTAAGCTGGGAAGTGGGGGTTGGCATCAGTGGGCCTGGGGAGGGCTCCTGCACCTGCTCTTCACTGGGCTGTCAGCCCAGTGTTCTGTGCTTCACTTTCTTCAGGGATAAACAACCCCCCACCTCATGGTGCAGCCATGTCCGAATGCCCAGGGAAGTGCCTCCACATTTGTAAATCAGCTTAGTTGATCTCATGAGGTTGGCAGGGTTAGTGACATCTGTCTCCCTTAATAGACTCCTCAAGGACTGGGTCAGGCTTTGTCCTCCTGTTTCACTGGCCAGAGAGTAAAGCAACCTTGTGCTTTGAGATTAAATGGGTTTGAGCCTCCTGTTCCACACCCAGGCTATGTTTGCCAGTCCCAAGTGGTGTCAGCTGTCCTGGCCACCTGAGCTCTGTTGCCTGCCCTTGCTGGGCTCTGCCCACCATGGCCCACTCTGCCTCAGTGGTTGACTTGGCCCCTTTTTGGGTCTGTTTCCCAGACCACTCACATGAGGCTGATCTGCTCAAAGTCTGGCTGGGGATGAGGAAGTTGATGTCACACTGGAAACATGAGCTATCTTTGTCCTTCAGAGCCCACTGGCCAGGGTGCCCTGGATGTGCCCCATTAGCCACCAGCTCCGTCTGTCCCCACTCTCCCCTGCTCTCTCTCTTGCTCTTCTTGTGCCGTGTGCATTAGGGAATGCTTTGCTTTGCTGCCTCTTTTTAATCAGAGATCACAACCTCTGATTAAGACGAGTGCCGCTCACAGGTGTGCTCCCTCTGGCCCATAGCATTTGAAGATTTTTGAAGTAAAGGCCAACACTTAACATTTGGTCTACTGCACGTGAAAATCTGGAATTCTAGTTCCTTTGGAAACCTCAGACACCTGCTGCCACAGTACCCCTTTCTGCATGCATCATCTGCCGTCTTGGAGGGGCCGGCTCTGTCCATGGAGCTGGAGTCCTGCCCCCTGACTGCCACCAGCTGGAGAAGCCCCCACTGCAGGCTGCTCCCGGGGCACTGGGCCTTACCTGGACCAGCGTCTGGGACTAATCAAACCATTCCCCTATGAGAAGGCCATTGCTGACGACAGTGCTTGGCATCTGTTGTGTTCGGAACACAGGGCACAAGCACTGTCGTGTGGGAGAAAGTACCATTTCTTTTTTCCCTTTTTAGGTTCTTAGTTGAGACATTCTACTGAAAAGAAAGGTCAGATTAATGAAAGAAAAGCCACATCAGAAGTTTATTAACATGTGTCGGACTCATCACGCTCATCACGTGGGAGAGGCCTCAGTTCAAAAGTATTTCTCTTGCGAGGCAGTGGCAGGGGTCTGGCTTAAACAGTATTTTAACAAAGAGCCATAAATTCTACCCAGGGATGAGACAAAGCAGAGCATCCCATTAGGCTTCCAAGTGGTGGGAAATGGGTCTGGCGGCACTGCTGCCTCTGAGCTGTTCCTGAGCCCATAAACTGTGTCCTAATGGGCCTGTCTTTAGGTGTGAAAGGCAGAGAGAGGATGGAGTGTGCCCTGTGTTCCGAACTTCTTCAGCTCAGCAACCCCAGCCTTTTAGAGAGGAACATTTTGGTTTCCTTCTTTATCTCTCCATCCATCTACCTACCATCTGCTATCTACCTGTTTATTATCTACCTGTTTATCATCTACCTGTCTACCTAGACTTTAACTCTCTAGCTAGTGCATCTATCTTTTTAAAACTCTGTCCCATGTGTGTTACAGCACTTAGCATGGTACTTGGTACCCAGTAGTCATTCAGTGGACATTGCAGGGTCACTTGGCAAACATACAGATGACAAGCCCAAGGCTCATTCTCAGAATTCTAAGTCTTCTCTGCAGCAGCACTGGGTCCACGCCCAGCCTCCTTGTGACTGCCCCTTTTGGACCCCAGTCAGGGCTGGCAGTGGGGCTCACTCTGGCCACAACAGTGCTGCTCTTTTGATACCTTTTCCCTTTCCGGCATGTCATAGGGTTGGTTCTGCCCATTTAACTGTGGGACACTTTGTAGACAGTTGCTGGTGCCAGCCCTGAATGCACCTGCCTGTCACAAAGTCCCTTCAGGTAGGGGCACCTCAGAGAGACCTCCCTGTCCTCTCAAGAGTCCCAAAGGGGATCTATTTCTTGACATAGCGTCTTGATCTTTTCCTGCCCTTTGTTTCCATTGGTATATTATAGAACTTTGCCGACACCACCACCACCACTATCGATTGGGCATTTACAGGGGTCGCAGACCTCCTAAGTATCTTTACATGTGGCCCCCACAGCAGCCCACCAAGGAGGTGCTTGGGAGAGGTTAAGCAGCTTGATGGATGCCACAGCTAGTCAGGGACAGAGCTGGGATGTGACCTTCACCTTGTATTTAGCCTCTAGAAAATATAAACCATAGCCCATGGGCTGCATCTGGCCTGTTTTTTTTTTTTTTTTTGTATGACCTGCAATATAAGAATGGCTTTTACATTTCTATACTTGATCTTAGCCAAAAGGCTGAAAGCAAAAATAAAAAAAAAGATAAAAAAATATTTTGTAATACGTGAAAATTATATGAAATTCAAATTTCAGTGTTCATAAAGTTTTATAGCCATGCCCATTTATTTATATATCTGTTATGTTGAAAGGTGGGAAGGGGCTGTGAAGACCCAGGCTGAGCTGAGCTAATAGCAGAGCTTCACTAAGAGATCTGCGAGTAGGGGGGCTGCCACCAAAATGGGAAAGTGCCTCTTTTACAGAAATTCAGCGCATAGTGCCTATGTAGCTCAGGAGGTGGCCGATGTGCTGTGACAGAGATCAAAGGTTATCTGCTGGAGCCCTTGTGAAAGGTCTGAGGGTTGTATGCTAGAAGTCTTTTGTAACCTGGAAAGAATGTTTTAACAGAACCCGAAAGGCAAGGAAAGTTCTAGTCTTTGGATGTGCAGCTCCACTGGAGCCAGAGAAAGACCAACACGATCGTCCCTAGATGATTCCAAGCACCATCAGTTGAGTGGAGCATAGCTGCCCACCTAAGACTGTGTGGCCTCCAGGGCTAAATTATTAACCATTTAGCCCTTCATAGAAAAAGTTTGCCCACCCCTGCTCTAGACAGACTATGACCCCAACATTCAGGTTCTAGGGCTAATAGAACCAGAGGTATTTCTAGAGAGAAGCTGTCATCCTGAGAGCTGGCGGTGGCTGAGCCAGGGGCAGCAGGCACTGGAGTAAGGTGACCTGGCTGTGAAGACAGGATGTGCATTCTGGAGAATGTGGGGCACTTTATAGCACGAGCAGGGGCTGTGTGCTTTACCACAACTTCTCAGACTCATAAACATTGAGTGGTCACCCACTGTGTACAAGGCCTTGACCTTGACTATGCTGTGGCTGAATCAAGGGGCAAAGACGGTAGCCACCTTGCTCTCAGGCCCAGGGCCAGGGTGCGTCTTAGGGCCGGGAAGGTGGTCATGACACTGCAGCCAGCTCTGCACTAACTTGCATATTTTCCACTCGTACCAGATGCAAAACCTTTTTGTAGTATGTTTTTGGGGGGAGAGAAAATAAGAAAAAGCAAGTAAATCAGAGGTTTAAGAAACCACACACAAACATCAGGAGTCGTGTGGACTGGGAACTACAGTCACATGTGCTCTGAGAACCATCATTAGGTGATTTCATCTGTGTGGATGTCAAGTGCACCCACAGGCCTACACACTTGGCCTGCTATACTCCTGGGCTGTGGGGAGAGGCCTGCTGCTCCCGGGCCACACACCTGCACAGCAGGGGACAGTCCTGTACACCGCAGTGCCGACTACTTGTGCAGAGGGAAATTTTCAGCTCCATTATAATCCATGGCCACCGCCATATATGTGGTCTATTATTACTATAATGCTGCAGTGTGGGTCATGGCTGTAGTTGAATCTAGAGTCCAGGAGGACCTTAAATCATGAAGTATGGTGCTTCTCGAACTTTAAAGTATATGCAAAGACCTGGAGACTCCTGCCAAACTGCGGCTCCTGAGTGATAGGCTTTGGTGGGCCTGAGACTGTGCACTTCCAATGCCCTCCCAGGCCCAGACTACACTGGGAGAGGGTGGCTCTGCTGTTGTGATTCCCTGAGGGTGGTTTCTGGGCCAGCAGCAGCAACCTCCTGGAACTTATTAGAAATGCAAATACTCAGGCCCCATCACAGATCCCTGGATCAGGCTAGGGGTGGGAGTGCAGCCCTGCAATCTGGGTTTGACAAGCTCTGCAGAGGCGGCGGAGGCACTGTGCTTTGGGAACTGCTCCTCTGGCCTCCTGCCTGTCCTCTTCCCTGACCCAGTCTCTGCCTGTCTGTCCAGAGCCAGCTGGGCTTCCTGCCATCACTTGAGAGAATCATTAACTGTTCTTTGATACCTAAATCCCTGAGGCCTCTCACCTAGAGCAGGTGGGGTGGGGTTGCCCTTGGGAGAAGCATTAATTAGAAGCCAATGCCTGCAGTCTGAAGCCTCTGCCAGGGTGATTTTCCATTCGAGGGGCTCATTTTTGAGAATACTGTTTGCTGCCTCTGTCCACAGTGTTTTAGTATGCGGGCCCTGTCGCTCCCCTGGGAGCGAGTTCCCCGGGACTGTGCTAGCACGCCCTTCTCAGTGGCACTGGGAAGCCAGCCTGGCCCTTGGAGGTGCACCTGCCTGGGCCCTCAGAGGCATTTTAGAAGCCAGGACATTCTATATTAAGCCCCACCACCCTATCCCTACCCTTCTAATTTTGTGATAATCTATTCAAATATTCTTGTGTGATGTGACAATAGGAGAGAGAAACAATTTTATCTTTAATGAAAGCACAAATTACATGTTTTGGATAGTCAAAAATTACTGCAGAGATAGTGTTAGCTTCCTAGGACCCTTGCTGGAGCCTCTTACTGCAGAGTGAGGTCTTAACCTACAACCTGCTGAAGGGTTTGTATTCATACTGCTGATTCCTGTTATGAGAACATTAAATTTTTATTTTCATGATAGGTTTTAATTTGTAAAATTGACCTTGCATTAGCAAGGAGAGCTCTGGGATTCTAAAGCCCTTATTTTGACTTTTGGCTCTTAAATAAATGAAGCTTTAAAAATGTTGAGAGTAATACTAAAATAGAATGTAGTTAGATTTCACAGTGACTCTAATTGTGATTACGATTAGATGACTGTAGTGATACAAAAGACACATTATTTATATAATTTATGATCCTCCTGGACCAAACTCAACATCTTAAAAATGCAACATTTGGGTACCATCTGGGAGATTTGCCCAACAAAATTATGTATAAACAAAGTTCGTTATTGACTCACTGAGATCCAAGTGGAATTAATTATACATTACTGTTGTCTTTGTTGGCGCTGCAAGTATAATACAACTGAAGACCCTCACTCCATAAATCATCTACGTGTAATTTCCCACGGGGCTAAGTTTGGTGTGGGTACCGGGCATTATTGGTATTTTCTGCTTAGCTTTCTTTTAATCATATTCAGAATGAGAGTCCATCCATTTCCCCTTGACTTCCCGGTGAGCTGCTCCAGGCTCCTGAACTTGGAATAAGTGTCGTCCTGGGCGTTTCAGACCCCTGGAGCGTGTGGTGGGGTGTGGAGAAGGGCAGGTGGGTTTAGCTGCTTGGGGGTAAAGCTACGCCCTTCCAATGCCATCATTTTCATTTATATGCATCCTCAACATTAGAATGCTGAGAAGTCAGTATTTTGCAACCTCAATTGCAGAGTCTTCCAGAATTACAATTGAAATCCAATGAGAGATTGCACTGAGCTATATCCAATGAGAGAGTGCACTGAGCTATATGTCACTGAAGGAAAAGTGACTCTATTTCAGAAATATGGGGAAAATACCCCCAACAAAACCCAAGCCATAGGAGCCCAGAATGTGATTGTATATTCCCTGGGTGACTATCAGGGCCCACGAGGGAAGACACCCCATTTCTATACTGTACCCACATTTAAATCACAGTAGCAGCACTTAGAGAGAGGAATGGTAGGAGGGGAAGACCAGCGTCCCCAAGGCAGCACTCAGAGGGGGATGACAGCACACGGGCACAAGAAGGACTCTGGCAAGTTTCTCGCCATTGACGTGACTCAGCAGCTTGAAGGGTGAGCTGGACCAAGGGTGAAATGGGGTGGACAAGGCTTGTGCCAGGCCAGAAGGAACTGTGGAGGACGGAGCATCAGAGGGTGCCAAGAAGGTCTCGGGACCAAAGCCCTGGTGGTTGGTTGGAATACATGGGGCAGAACCGTGGGAGTCCTTGTGGACAGTCCACCTTTATCCTGAGGTACTGGGGACCCTCTGTGGGTTTATGTCCAGTGCAGGCATGGTGATATCAGTTTTACAATCTAGAATTCTCCCTCTGGTTGCAGTGCAGAGAATGGGTGGGTGGGTGGGTGGGGATAATTAAGAAACACAGACCACTGAAACTGCTGGAGAGAGAAAGGATGATAGATTTGATAGATTCGACAGGGCAGGGCTATTCAGATAGACAGGAAGACTCTAGACCTACTGGTGCATGGTCATGATATGGGACTTGAATACTCCTCTGCCGACTGGCTCTGTGCAGGGATGTAGGGCGGATCCTGCAGCCTCCATTTTCCCAATGTGGGTCACTCCTTGCCTTTCCTTCCTTCCTGTGTCCCCCTCCCCAGCAGGGACTCTGGATGGTGCAGACTGGCCCCTGCTATCCTCTGGGCTATAACACGCACTCCTGCATCCTCACAGTTCTCTTCCCAGCCTGCAGCACTGTCCTGCTTCCTCCCTCAGGGCAGACACCAGGACTCTGCCTCCTAAGACCTGGTTGTGAGCAGAGAGGGAGAAGCCTCTGTGGGGGTGGTGGCCCAGACAGCCCTGGACCTGTGTGAGCATCCAGGTGACCAGAGTCCTCTCCCTGAGCCTGCTGGTGACCCATTCCGAATGCCACCTTGTTCCCTGGGAGGCTGTCTCCGGGTCTGGGTCCTCATGTCTGAAGTCACTGTACTTGGCCAAGGGAGGAGCTTTCCTTTTCTGGAAGGGACGTCAAGTCCCCTTGGTGTTGGTTCCCACGGAGAGGAAGGACCAGTTGCCCACAAGCCAGGAGAAAGTAGTGGCTGCCAAGAGGGGAGGCTGCTCCTCGGTCTAGGGAGAGTTCCCTGCTCAGAGAGTCACACTCTGTGTGTCTCTCTCTGTACGTAGTCACACTGTGTGCGTCTCTGTGTGTGTGTGTAGTCACACTGCATGCATCTCTGTGTGCACACGCTCCCTCATGTGCATGCGATGTGGCATTTTCTTAACTCCAAGAATATCCAGAATTGCTCCCTGGCTCATAGGAAAGACTTAATGTTTGCTATGATTTTTTATCATATGCTTTTTATTAATAATACTACTATTAGGTCCATAATAAATGTCCAACAAATATTTGCTGAATCCTTGAGCATTCAGTGAATCCGAGTTGGGCTCATTGATATAAATTGTGTCTTAATAATTTACTTTGGAGCAAGGAAGCATTTTAGTTAGCAGTTTCTCTCTTGATGAAGTACTATATTCTAGGGAAGATTCTAACCTCTTTTCTAGCTTGTCAAATAAGACATTCTAGGAAATCTTCATGGAGCCTTGGGAGCAGGTGAAGCTGACACACGATTCTCTGTCTTCCTCGTCCCCCCCCCCCTTTTACCAGGTGGAAGCTTTATGGACAATGAAGCCATTCTCCGATGCTGAGAAATTCTCAAGCAGGAGAGAGCTTCGCAGGGAGCAGGAAGCTGGGAGCTGGGAACCCTTCACTGAGGGACAATCTGGTGTTATACCCTCAACTGGTCTCAGGTGCCACTGTACAAACACTCCCAGGAAGAAGGCCTTTTTTTCCTACTAAAGTGTCTGGTCTTCTGTGTATATCCACAGGGCTAATTCCTCTCAGCATAAAGTTTATATCCCAAAGACTGTTCAGCTTCCTCTTACTACAGGCTGAAAACTACACAGCTACAGTCCCCCTCATGACTGGGGGCCCAGGAAGCTCAGAGGGCTGTGTTTGCTGAACAAGTGCAATAGCCCAGTGCCAGTCATTATGATTACCTTGTGTTTCTGTGTTTCTTACCTGTTAGTAGGTGATTTTTTTCCTACAGTTCCCCCCCTCCTTTTTTTGAGACAAAGTCTCACTCTATCGCCCTCGGGGTTTATAGTTTATAGCAACCTCAAACACTTGGGCTTAAACAATCCTTCTGCTTCAGCCTCCTGAGTAGCTTCAACTATAGGCATGAGCCACCACACTCAGCTAATTTTTTATTTTTAGTAGAACTGGAGTCTTACTTTGATCAGGCTGGTCTTGAACTCTTGAGCTTAAGAGATCCTGCCGTCTCAGCCTCCCAGAGCGCATGGGCCACCATGCCCAGCCTTGCAAACAGCTTCCAGTGAATTCTCACAGCATTGCTACAAGGCAGTACCATTATGATCTCTATTTTAAAAATGGGAAATAAAGGCTTAGATGAACTGATTACCTTGTCTAAGATTCCGCAGCTGGTGAGTGTTAATGTGGACCAAGGGTCCAGGAGTCATTCTCTCCCTTTCTCTGCTTGGCCTCTCTATGCTAGTAGCTCCAGAAACGGCAGGGTGATGTGTCCTTCATAAATTAATAGGCCAAATTTAATTTTTCATTCCTTGTTCTGTGCAGTAATAGGAACTATGTCAGGAAATGGTGTTTGGAATATAGGCGAAAATCCTTAAACTCAATAAATATTTATATAAACACAGCTTCCTATGAAAGATTTGGAAGTTCCCTGCAAAGACTATTTCTGAAAGTTAATAACTCTGAATAATTCTTATTGCATTAAAAATGTACATTATGGGATCCAGTGGGATAAATGAGGGAGTCTAAGTGCTTACTTCACCTTCTGGGGGAGATATACCTTTAGTTCAATGTAGCTGATAGTAACCCAAGCCCTCAATCTTGAGCTGAGCAGGAAACACTCCCCGAGTAATACAGAGCCCATTATTATAACCACACACCTCAGCACAGGTGCAAGAGAAATGTTCACTCACCCCAGGTTAGGCCAATAAGGAGAAAAGAAAAGGAAGCCACAGAGGGCAGTGCCTGTGGCTCAAAGGAGTAGGGCGCTGGCCCCATATGCCGGAGGTGGTGGATTCAAACCCAGCTCCAGCCAAAAACTGCTAAAAAAAGTAAGAAAAGGAAGCCATACAGACAGCCTCACTCAGCCCTCCCAAGCAGGATCTGTTGCCTTTCCTTCACCGATGGGAAATCCGAGGAACCTACCTAAGCTCGCTTAGTGAACAAGAAGCACAATCAGAACTCGAAGTCTGGTGAGAACACTTTGTGGGACACCGTGAGCCTCACATGTCCTTCTGGTTTTAAGACACCCAGCAGGTATTAACCGATGTAGAAAAGCAGGTGTGGACACAGAGAATGTCGGGCTGGGGTTGCAAAAATGTCTCTCTGGAGGAGAGTGTGGCTGTGTTGTGTCCAGGGAGGTGGCTTTTAACACACTTGGTGGGACAGGGGCTGATATTCTTGCAAAGAGAACAACGGGAAGCACAAAGTCAGAGGCAGGAAAGCTGGAGATGCGCTGGGAGGTAACACCTGACAGACAACAGGGTGAGGTGGGGCAGCAGGTGCAGCCTAAAGGCACCTGCAGGAGCCAGAGCAGCTGGAGTCTGGATCCTGGTTCTGGCTGCATTTAGCAGGAGGAGGCTGAGGAGAGAGTTAGGAGTCAGGAGAGCACTTACTGCCGTACTTCCCAGCTCACAGTAAGCGCTCAGGGAGCAGCAGCTACGTGGCCCAACACCTGTCAAGTAAAGACAAGCACGTCAGGGTTGTGGGGCAGGCAAGGACTTGGTCTATGCCAGTGGGCTCCTACATTTCAGGAGCCTGCAGGTTCTGACCTTTGAGAAAACTGAAAAAAAAAACTTTATAAACTATTTGTTTAGTTTAGTTTGTTTTTCTTGTTTGTTTTTTTTTTGAAACAGAGTCTCTGTCACCCTGGGTAGAGTGCTGTGGTGTCACCCTAGCTCACAGCAACCTCAAACTCCTGGGTTTAAGCCATTCTTCTGCCTAAGTCTCCCAAGTACCTAGGACTACACATGTCCACCACAATGCTTGGCTAAGTTTTCCATTTTCAGTAGAGATGGGATCTCACTCTTGCTCAGACTGGTCTCAAACTCCTGGCCTCAAGCAATCTGCCCACCTTGGCCTCCTAGTGCACTAGGATTATAGGCGTGAGTACCTTGCCTAACAATACCACAGACTGGGCAACATAACAAACGGAATTTATTGGCTCATGGTTCTGCAGACTGGTAAGTGCAAGGGCCAGCATCTGGTCAGTTTCCCGGGGCTATGCCATCCCATGGTAGAAGGGTAGAAAGAGGGAGGGAGACCAAACTTGTTCATATATATATATATATATATACACACACACACATACACATACACACACACACACGCATAAATTTGTTGTTGTTGTTTGTCAGGCCTGGACCAGGTTCGCCCGCCAGCCCTGGTGCACGTGGCTGGCGCCCTAGCCACTGAGCAACAGGCACCGAGCCAGAAACTTGTTCTTTTATAAAATAACCCATTTCCCTGATCCTGAACCCACTGCTTCTGGCATTAATCCACTTATGAGAGAGGTGCCCCTGTGACCTATACACACCTCCCAACACCACTCACTGGGGATCACATTTCCTATACGTGAAGTTTGGGGGACACATCCAAACCATAACACTCTTAACTGAAATTCTTTAAACAAAGCTTCATTCTTGTTCACAGTCACTGAGAACTGTCACGATAACTCAGAGAAAAAATGGTTAAGTGGTGTTTAATTCTTCATAATTGCTGCCTGTAAAGCAAAGCAAAACCAGACGAAGTTATGTAGATCAAGGACAATAGACACTTTCCCACACATATTCCCAGCCCCTCCCTACTTTCTCATGCACTCCCAACCGCATATCGGGCCCTAAGACCTGGAGGCAGTTCCCAGCCCCTCCCTACTTTCTCATACCAGCGCCGAAAGTAACCGCTTTAAAA
>CAUYTI010048757.1:0-27323 GCA_963575145.1 Galago senegalensis
GGCGCCTGTGGTCCCAGCTACTTGGGAGGCGGAGGCAAGAGACTCGCTTGAGCCCAGGAGTTGGAGGTTGCTGTGAGCTATGCCACGGCACTCTACCCAGGGGGACAGCTTGAGGCTCTGTCTCAAAAAAAAAAAAAAAAATCCCCAGATGGAAGCTAAAGTTACCTTGTATTTGCTCATGGGAGAGTTCAGTTTGTGGTGCCAGAACATCTGTGAACTTCATGTATTTGTCTTTATGATCTTGAGACCCCAAAGTCTGTTTCTTCACTCTTTGTAGGGTCATCGGAACCTGTCTCAGCTCCCAAATTTTGCCTTCTCTGTTCCACTGGCGTATTTTCTGCTGAGTCAGCAAACAGACCTCCCAGAGCAGGAGCTCAGCTCTGCCAGAGAAAAGGCCTCTCTCTTGATACAACAGGCTCTCATCATGTTCCCTGGAGGTAGGCAGCCCCTGGCAGCTTGTTTTCCTGGTGGTGGAGGCCAGGTCCCAGCCTTCCCTACACTAACAGAAAGATACATTCTCTGATAGACCCTAAAAGTATGCCAAACTCTTTGGAAGCTATTTCGTCCATCTCAGTGAGCCGGCTTTGAGCCAGGGTAGACTGAGGGGCCCAAAGGAGAGGGACAGACATTCTAGGGCCAGGAGACAGGGTTGGCTGGCAGGTGCCGTGTTAGATGGCCTCTTTAGGGGAGGAGTGGGTACAGGTGAGGGTCTGCAGAGTCCTGGGGCACATCCAGCAGAGGGTCATGCTCAGGCCCATGGGGAAGCAGAGGGACCCTTGTAGTTCAGCATCCTCGGCAGGCCCTGAGCCCTTCCTCCATGTGCCTCTGTCTAGACACACAGGGCCGGCATGGCAAGGCTGCTGCCTGGTCAGAGTGTAAGGGGGTTGGCCTTTCCCTAAAAGCATAGGTGAAACCTCTCTTTTAAGATAGCTCCCTACCGGGCGCAGTGGCTCACACCTCTAATCCCAGCACTCTGGGAAACCAAGACAGTTAGATCCCTTGAGCTCAGGAATTTGAGACCAGCCTGAACAAGAGCAAGACCCCATCTCTACTAAATTTAGAAAAATTAGCTGGGTGTAATGGTGAGTGTCTATAGTCCCAACTACTTGGGAGGTAGAGGCAAGAGGATCACTTGAGCCCAGGAGTTTGACGGTGTAGTGAGCTATGATGATGCCACAGCATTCTGCCTAGGGGGACAGAGTAAGATCTGTCTCAAATAAAAAAAAAAGACAGAGTTATCCTTGTGGGCACTGGGTATATGTATGTGCGGGGGGGGGGGGACAGAGGCTGTGTGTGCATAACTCGTGTGCACCCTTAAGTGGCCAGGTGTCTTCTGTTAGAAAGTCCTGGAATCAGGCTCGGTGCCTATAGCTCAACCAGCTAAGGCGCCAGCCATGTACACCTAAGGTGGCGGGTTCAAATCCCCAGCCCGGACCCGCCAAACAACAATGACGGCTGCAACCAAAAAATACCCAGGCGTTGTGGCGGACGCCTATGGTCCCAGCTACTTGGGAGGCGGAGGCAGGAGACTCGCTAGAGCCCAGGAGTTGGAGGTTGCTGTGAGCTGTAATGCCACGGCACTCTACCCAGGGGGACAGCTTGAGGCTCTGTCTGAAAAAAAAAAAAAAAAAAAGAAAGTCCTGGAATCAGCATTGTTACCTTGGAGCCCTCTGTATGGGGTTGGGTCTCTCCTTAAATAGGCAGGCTGTGCCCCAGTGGGGCCTTGTCAGGCTTCAGTCCAGGACAGAGGCTGCTCACTGACCCCAAAGGCTCAGTGACTTTGTCTCAGAAGCCAACTCCATCCCCTCTGGGGTCAGAGGTAGCTGTCAGTGTCCTCTGTCCCACAAGAGCGGGCATGTCACACACAGGGCTTGTTGGGGCCTGTATACAGCAGAGCTGCCATCACTGCTCACACGGTGGCAGGCACGGCCTTGGCAGGATATCCCCTCCAGGTCACTTAGCAGCAGATTCCAGCAGGCAGGCTGTCCATGGCAGCCGTGACCCCTCAGTCACAGAGCACTATACACAAGATGGGCCTCGAGACAGGCTCTTCCCTGGGGGGATAGGGCAACCAGGAGCCATACCCCAGTGCATCCACTTTCACCAGTCTGACGTGGGACCTGGTCTTTATGGTTGAGTTGTCCACCCACATAGGTTTGGAGGGTCCTTGGTGGCCCTCCCTAGGAGGCAGATGTGGATACTGGGAGGGACTGTCTACCTTCAAGGTCACAGCTCCTCTAGGCCTATGGGAAGTTACACCAGCCTTGGACCTTGGTGTCTCTGGCAGTGGCAGCTCAGACTGTTTGTCCAAAACAAAGGACCCCTGCACACCCAGGCCCCTCACTCCTGCCTCACACACACCAAGCTGAGATAAGGTCCTGGGACAAGGACCCCGCCCTGGGGCTGGGAGTGGCCAGGCAGGTGCCTATAGGGCCCACACGCAGCCTCTGCATCCTCAGTGCTGATGCCTCTGCTGGAGTACTGCAGCGTGCGGCCTGACGCTGCCGTCTCTAGTCACTGCTTCTTTGGACCCAACGCCGAGATCAGGTAAGAGCAGAAGGGCCTGAGGGCCTGGGTGTGGGGGGCCATTCCTCAGACTGCAGGAGGCCCTGGGGTGGGGCCTCCTGGGTGGGCAAACAGGTGGACAGTGTCAGTGTCCTCCAGGATGCAGAGCTCCTGGGGAGCTGGAGCTATCCTCCAACCAGGGAAGGCCCTGGAGCCCCCGCCCCCCCCTCCCCTCCCCGCCCCCGGCCGTGCAGGCATGGAGATAACCACTGCTGGGACAAGTGAGCAGCCCCCAGCTTAAAAATAAGGTTCACACCTCGGCGCCTATAGCTCAACCGGCTAAGGCGCCAGCCACGTACACCTAAGGTGGTGGGTTCGAATCCCCAGCCCGGACCCGCCACACAACAATGACGGCTGCAACCAAAAAATACCCAGGCGTTGTGGCAGGTGCCTGTGGTCCCAGCTACTTGGGAGGCGGAGGCAAGAGACTCGCTTGAGCCCAGGAGTTGGAGGTTGCTGTGAGCTGTAATGCCACGGCATTCTACCCAGGGGGACAGCTTGAGGCTCTGTCTCAAAAAAAAAAAAAAATAAAATAACAACAATTATGAGAAAGACATGATGGCTATGTTAGCCAATTGGATGAGAGTTTTCCAAACTGCAAATAGAAGCAACACTCTGTATCCTATGAGAGAATTAATGTACACAATTATGATCTAATATAAAACAAATTAAAAAAAACCACCCCGAGACATCACCAAACCCCAGTGAGAATGGCGCACATCACGAAGTCCCAAAGCTGCAGGTGCTGGTGTGGTTGTGGAGAGGACACTTTTACACTGTTTGGTGTGGATGTGGAGAGGACACTTTTACACTGTTTGGTGTGGATGTGGAGAGGACACTTTTACACTGTTTGGTGTGGATGTACAGAGGACACTTTTACACTGTTGGAATTGCAAACTAATTCAGCCTCTTTGAAAAGAAGGATAGAGAACCCTCAAAGAGCTAAAAGTAAGCCTTCCATTTGGTCCTGCAATCCCATTACTAGGTATCTACCCAAAAGACATAAAACCACTTTCCCATAAGGACATCTGTACTAGAATGTTTACTACAGGTCAATTCACAATCATCAAGATGTGCAGTCAGTCAAGCCAAGTGCTCTTCAGCCCATGAATGGATTAATAAACATCTCTGTGCCATGAAATAGTATCCAGCCATTAAAACGACGGAGACTTTATATCTTTTGTATTAACCTGGATGAGCTGAAGAACTCCTTAGTAAAGTATCATAAGAATGGAAAATCAAATATCCAATGCACACAATACTGATATGAAACTAGGAGATAAACAATTGTACACCCACATGAGAGAAAAATACAATCAAATTCAAGGCAGGGAGAGGGAGGAGGAAAAGGACAGGAAAAGGAAAGGTACTCACCGAGCCTGAAAGACACAGTCGTAATTTAACGCAGGGGGACTGGTGAGCTCTCACCTAACAGATACAATGTAAGGACACAGCACACCCTCAGGGTGCAAGGACCAAAACAGCCTTTATTCCAGGCACACAGGAGGCTCCTAACATCCCCACACATCCCCAGGAAGGAAAATTTAAACTTGGGAAGAAATGTAGGGCCACAGAATTTGAAATTAAGGCTCCTATAACTTTTCAAGACATTCCAGTCACACTATGGAAGTCTTCCCTAAACCCTCAAATATACATACAGTTCTAAGGAAACATACATGAGAAATTTACTTCCACCCTTACAGCAAATGACTGGCCCTATGTGGATTATCTGATCACAAAGAATCTTAAAGCCCAGGATGAACTGTGAAATCCGTCTGCCACTGCCAACACTTACAGCTTGCTCAATGCACCATTGATTGGTGTAGGTTCCAGATGTCCAAGCCAATTTAATATCAACTTAACTAATGAAATATGAATATAATTGAGAAAGTTATTCAAGGCATTCTGAAGAAAAATAGAAAATATGTTTGGGTTATCTACCTGCAAAAGAGTTTGCCTGCATTACTGTGAATGAACTAGTCACACTTCTAGCCCACTCCTCGGGACAAATTTAATAATGTGCTTGAAAACCGCCTCCTCCTCTTTCTTGAGGGAAACATCATGCCTGCATTTATACCTACATGCTATTCATTCTTGGAACCAGTGGCAATGAAAATGGTGCAGTGTGTTTTCATTATTCTACTGTGTCAGTGTTTCTTTGCCCTTCAGGAGAAGCTGCCTACACATTTCTTCCGCACCAGGATCCTCACTTCATTTTCATTCCGACTAAGTTGTGTAATCCCCAGAAATACGACAGCCCCAAACCTGAAAACGGAGCTGTACTCACCGAGCCTGAAAGACACAGTCACAATTTAACGCGGGGTGTTGCAAAGGGCCTTCTTTCTGATTTCCAGACTTCAAGTAACAGGATCTAATCTCCCCTGTAAAATCATAAAATTTCAGCAAAGAAAATTACACATTACTTGTATGCAATCATTTCAGCTTATGGTATTTTCAAGTTAAAAGGACTGTTTCAATATGAATTGTTGAAAACCTAGGTCCGTTCTTCACATTTCTCCACAGAATGTGCACTGTGAGAACACAAAGGGTGCCTGAAAGAAACGTGACTAAGAAAATTCTCTTTGACATGCTGCCGGGATAATATACTTAGGTAAGTTATGACTCATTTATTCCTTAATTGTTCTTGATTGATTTATTTGTGTCATCTCTTAGTTCACTTTTTATATATTCTCTTCATGTGTCAGAATAACCTGTGTTAGGCTACAACTGGGTGTGGTTTGTGGCTCATCTATGAGTATTATGTGCAGAAAGAGGCTTATTAAGCATGCAGTTCTGATGGGCGGACCACATGGGACCATCCCTACCTCTAAATACGCGGACGATCAAGTGCCATAGCACGCTGACTGATGTGTCAGCCTGTTAATGAGGGAAGGCAGGGGATGGAATTAATTTGCACAGTTAAATTAGCTCTATTGCCCCTGTTCAGGGTATTGAGGTGTGAAAATCAGTTCCCTTTCTAATGCAAACGGTCTCTGCTCAGAAGAATAATTCTTAGAAGTACCTTCTTCAGCTGACACAGAAGGCATAATTAACCTTGTCTATTGTGAGCAGCTGGAGGTTGCCCTCAACTCAAAGGTATGTTCCACCAAGAAAAACTGTAACAGCAACCACAGACCTTCTGGAGGCTTTGATATACACGCTAGTACCTTCTGAAGCATTTCTGCCAATGCACTTAAAACTATCAACTCCTGAAGTCCAGATAAGACAACCATATAATTTATTATCCAAACCAGGATCCTTTTGAGAGAAAAATAAGAAGTATGACCCATTCCAGAGAAAATTAGAACCTATTACCCTTATCTTTGGAACTTTGAACTTGCCACTTAATAATTCTCTATGTACACTATTTTAAATCTTTTTCATAACCAAGCATTGGAAAAATATATGAAAGTCAGATTTTCAACTTCAATGTCAAATTTGTTGAATTTCAATATATCCAACAAATACTAACTGGGTACGGGGAATGGCCCTCCTGAAGTTTAGGATTGTGAGGGGGGAAATGCCATTAATTAAATTATTACGAGTAGATACATAATTACAAGCTATAATACTATCAAACAAGGAAAAAGACAGAGTGTTAAGAGAACAAAAACAGTAGATGAACCTGATTAAATCTGAGGTATCCAGGAAAGGTTTTTCTGAAAAGCTAATCTGAGAACTAAAACCTGAATGATAAACTGCACACTGCAGAACTGGGGTGGGTGGGCTCAGTGCCTATAGCTCAACCGGCTAAGGCACCAGCCACGTACACCTAAGGTGGTGGGTTCGAATCCCCAGCCCGGGCCTACCAAACAACAATGATGGCTGCAACCAAAAGGGCGTTGTGGTGGCCGCCTGTGGTCCCAGCTACCTGGGAGACGGAGGCAAGAGACTCGCTTAAACCCAGAAGTTGGAGGTTGCTGTGAGCTGTAATGCCACAGCACTCTACCCAGGGGGACAGCTTGAGGCTCTGTCTCAAAAAAAAAAAACAAAAAAAAAAAGAACTGGGGTGGGTGGGTGGAGATGGTACGTGCAAAGGTCCTGTGGCAGCAGGGGACACACTTTGTTCTAAAACCATTATGTGGGAAATCACAGGGCCAAGTCTTCCTATTGCAAAATCTATTTCTCTGGCTAAAAGACCAGGCCAAATCCCAAGAGAGCTGCCAGATTCCCCATTCCTGCTCATTGGTAAAGTCTCTGAAGACTCACCGTGCTCATCAATGAAGACATGCATGGCATCCACCGACATCTCCTCCTGCACAGAGGTTTCAGGCCCACTGATGACTTGCAAGACAGAACTATCTTGTTGGGAAGTTACTCTGTAGATTATCTGTCTTTGTCTATTGCCCTGGAAACTTAACACATATGAAAGTTTCAAAAAAAACAATTAGGAGTTCCTCCTTATCTTTAATAAGCAGCAGCTGGTAGATGAGGCTGTCTCATGCTTTAAACCCAAGTGAAGCTAAATAAGTACAAGTTATCCTTACAAGGCAGGAGTCTTGGCAGGTTGAATGAACACAGGACTAGTACCAGTGTGGTCTTGACTTTGTAAGTCTGGTTTTCTTTGCTTGAAATTTTGTCCAGTGGGCTTTTCACTTTCCAGAATTTCTTCCTTCTTCTCCTGGGAACAATTACCTGAAAAAACATTGCTTTATGTGTTAATATAATATTAAATTAAAAGATTAACATGAAAGCTCTTGGAAAAGTTACAAAAACTGTAACAGGAATAAAAAGAAAAATCTAAATAGCTCCTCTGAATGCAAAGTAAGTTTCATTTCATTACATATGAAAGTGTATATGTGTTTGAGCCATGTTATTCAAATATCTATAAATGCCAACTACTTTACATATGGATTTAAGGATTTCCTTAAAATAACTCAGTGACCACAAACTTACCAGGTTGAAAAATACCCATTTACAGTATACAAGCCTAAAAGACTCATAATTCATCAATGGACAGCCTCAGATGGCAAAGAAAAAAAATATATATGAACAAACCTGGCTATTTTGGAGCAAGTTCTCGTTTACCTTTTCTAAATCTTATCAGTCTTTTTTCTCACTCTCCAAATCTAAATTTTCAAGCTAAAAGTAGAACTGGTCACTTCCTAAAGTAGCAGTTTTTTGCTTTTTTAGAATCCTCTTTATAAACAACAAACCAAAGTAAGTGTCTTAGCTTATACCACGCAAAGTGGAGCACATCCCTGAGGGTCAGCCTTTCCTTCCTGGGAACATAGTCTGACAGCCATTTTTAAGGTGAAAAGGACCACTGTGTTCGCCTGACCTCTTCCGAGTAAACTGTGTAGGATCTAAAGCTCAGCAGCCTGAGCCTGAAAGGACGGGCCCTTCGAGACACACCATTAAGAAAGCCCATCGAGATCGGCCGAGTCTTTAGAAAGTGAAATGATGTTAGTTGGGGGAGGAGAGTAATAAAACACAGCCCTGCAGGGTATATAACAAAGGTTTCCATTCTTAGACTTCAAGTAGTAAGAGGAACATTGCTCACTTCCATGTGAGCCCTGAAGATAAACATTTCCAGCGCATCTGTGAAACTACCATAAGAATTTCTTTGGTATGAAAATGTTTGCATTTCATCTGACAGCTTGTCAAGATAGATGTTTTCACAGTTTTCAAAAAACACATTTATAAGAAAGTGCTATCATAACAAATAGCTTTAGCCAGTGATCATGCCTCATACGAAACCAGAGAGAGGCGCCTCACACAGCTCTCCTCCTCCACACCACACAGACTCGGGCTCCTGTGTCCCTATTTCTTCATCATGTCTTATTTTTCTTAAAGGAGAACTGAGAACATTACGTAAGTCTAACATATGGCCTATTTTTTTCCTTTTTCCTTTAAAAATACATTTATAGGAATTTGTCTGTTTATAAAAACAAGTCAAAGTCATTGCACATAATTTAAAACTAGACAAAAGAAAAAATTTTAAATCACTCTTAATCCTGCTTCCTGACTTTCTCAATGTAGCCAATTTGATACACATCACACCAGTCTTTTGTCTTCTAGAAGGATACACGTATTTTATACAAAAATGAAATCATACACAGATGCTGTTTTATACCCATCATAGTTATCTTATGGTATTATAAATATTTAATGTCATTAGATAGTCTACATTATCCCCAAATAGTAGTAATATAACATTACATTGATAGAGTGTAATTTATTTAAACGGACCCCTATTTTTGGAAATGTAAGTCATTTCATTTCTATATTATAGATAATTCTTCAACAAGTATCCCTACATATATTCATGATGATTTTCTTAGAAATTTCTAGAAAAGATTGAAGATACAAATGGACAACGGCCAGATAATATACATAAACAAAGAACCCTGACCAACAGTCTGAAGCAAGCAGCCAAGGAAATCAAACCATAAACCATCGTCCACAGTAACCAGCCCAAGGGATCATCAGACCATGTGCAAGTGAGGATTGCAGGAAGTCAGGCCACTATTTCAGGCAGACAATCCAGGAAGTCAAATAATAACCCCTGTGATCATTAGCCCCAAATCTCCTGAATTGAACCATAACTGAGAGCTTCCCTAACCGCCAGAACTTGATTAATAATGGATAGCTTCCCTAAATGCCAGGACTTGATTCATAATGGGTAGCTTCTCTAACTTCCTGGGCTTGCTTCATAATGGATAGCTTCCCTAATTTTTAGCCCTGCTTCCAACCAAAGAAAGCCCAGTATGGCCTCCTACCCAACCAAGCACCTGTGAGCCACTTGTAGTCAGCCACCTCCAGCGTCCCTGTGCCAATAACCTGCAGTCAGGGAACACCAAACTCTTCCCTTTTTTTCCATTAAAAGGCTTTCCCATTCTGCCTGCCTTTAATCTCTGTGAAAACCAAATAATGGTGTCTGAATCCCTTGCTATAGCAAGCTGTGAATAATAGACTTTGCTTGTGGTCATTTGGGAAATCTTCATTTATTTCCACAAAGTAAAACAAAGCTGTATCAAGCAAACAAACAAATACCAAATAAACATGGTTTTAAAGGACTTTGGCAAGAGTGTGGTTTTTCATAGCCTTGAGTTTTAGAATATCCCTAAGACCTGAGGATAATTCTAAAGTCCTATGTAGAGAGAGCCTGAGCTGAAAATAAGAGTCCTTTGTGAGAAGTGGAAGGCACATATCTACCTGCAATCACACATCCAAGCTCAAGCACTGTCCTACATTCGCTAGGCTGCTAATATCATTAAACACTGCCCTGTTGTTTTATAAATACACTCCCAAATTGGGCTTAAAATAAATTCTTCAGTGAAAGAGAACAAAAAGTTATTACCAATCTCCAACACATGCTTCCGTGGTGAATCAAGTCATCACAGCAAAACCGTCTTATTTGCTACCTTTGGTGTCAAGGTCCTTCTAAGAGCTAAAAGACTCATTGTAGTCCCTCTCTTTCCTCCTTCTGTTCTTTGCTGAAGGAGGCACACAAGCCACTCTGCCTTCCCATTCCCTCCGACACCCACATCTCTTCCCTCTTGTAACACCTCACAACACACACATCTCCCTGGGCCCCCTCGACTGCCATGTTAACACTCTTCTGATTAAATATTAAATATGACTGACTTCAAAAATTAAGAGGAGCAGAAATTCAAGTAGACAAACAAAATAAAGTTTCCATATAGCCTGAGTTGAAAATAAGAATAAAGGGCTGAAATTGATCAAAAGCAAGATTTTTCACCTATTTTCTTTCCTTTAATTTTTTCTCATTTTTTTCCTGAGTAAATCTCTAACAAATTGCTATTTCTGCTTTCTAGAAGAAACTGACTCAAATGGATTTTGTGAACGATCCAACCTCACTCAGCTGGCACTGCAGAACCAAACTTTGGCCCTGGGCTATCTGGTTCCAGCACCAATGCGCTGTCCACTGGACACACTGCTTCAGGGAAAACCCTTTGTCCTCTGGATTATTACTTTCCAATACAGCCACACATGACAAGTATTTAATAGCCATGAATGGCTAGTGCCTATCATACTGGACTGCAATATTTCCATCACTGGAACTAATGGAGTATGTCCATCACTGCAGAAAATTCTATTAGACAGTACTGGTCTAAAACTATGAATATTTACATTGAACTGATAATGAGCATGCAAATCTTACATCACAAAGGTTTTGATCTCAAAGTGACCTCTGCTTGTAGGTATTGGTTATGTCTGTTTAAATGCTTCACTAGGGCGGGCACAGTGGCTCACGCCTGTAATCCTAGCACTGTGGGAGGCCAAGGTGGGAGGATCCCCTGAGTTCAGGAATTGGAGACCAGCCTGAGCAAGAGCAGACCCCATCTCTACCAAAAATAGCTGGGGGCGTGGTCATGGGCACTCCAATCAGGAGGCTGGTACAGGAGGATCACTTGAGCCCAGGAGTCTGAGAGTGCAGTGAGCTAAGATGACTATAACTCTACCCAGGGCAACAAAGCAAAACCCTGTTTCAGAAAAAAAGAAAAATTTAACTGGGTCAAAGTAAATTGCTCAGAACTACAAATATGTGGGTTGATAAACCCCTGGCTATCCCAGAGAGCAGAGGAACAACCCTAGCACTAAGAAATGCTACTATCTACAATCTAGAACATGAGCCGCTATGAGCAACCAGGACTTCCAGTAGGCAATCCTACTCTACAGACATGACCTTAACATAAATACATATCAAAACGATGTGCTCAAAAATCACTAGAACACAGAAATTTAAAGCTAAAAAATTTTATAAAAACTCGAGTCCATTATCGAGTAACATTATCTTGTTGATGAAGAAGATACTGTTAATGAAAAGATATTAAGTAAAGAGAAAATAAATACACCTTCACTTCATGTAGGAAATATTAGTTTAAGTTTTTGACAAGGACTCTGGCATAAGACTGCCTGGAATCCTATCTCAGTTCTGATGCTTCCTGGGCTTACTCCACTAACTTGAGAAAGCTGATGAAAATCTACAAGCCTCATGTGCAGAACAGGAATGCTAAGAGCATCTACACCATAAGGCTACAAGGTTCAAGGAGGTATATATGCATAGGTAACTATAGTTTATCACTCAAACTGGGGACACTTCTGAAAGAGAAAGTCAAGTGTTAATAATAATGACTGAGCCTGTGGCTCAAAGGAGTAGGGCGCTGGCCCCATATGCCGCAGGTAGCAGGTTTAAACCCAGCCCCGGCCAAAAACTGCAAAAAAGAGTAGGGCACTGGCCCCATATGCCTCAGGTAGCAGGTTTAAACCCAGCCCTGGCCAAAAACTGCAAAAAAAATAATAATAATTTTTAAAAAATAATGATGTTGGCAAAACAAGTGTAAATGAGAACACTTCTGGGCAAACCACGAGTTACAGACACTTCATAAGTACATGTAAAGTACTTAGGACACTACCTGGCATGAATTAAGAGCTATAGAAGTGTTTACTATTACTATGTACACGACAGAAGGTCATTGGGGAATTCTGTATTTTATTTTTATTTATTTATTTATTTATTTGAGACAGAGTCTCACTATGTCGCCCTGGGTAAAGTGCTGTGGCATCACAGCCCACAGCAACCTATTCTCTTGCCTCAGCCTCCCAAGTAGCTGGACTACAGGCGCCCACCACAATGCCCAGCTATTTTTTGGTTGTAGTTGTCATTGTTTGGCAAGCCTAGTCTGGATTTGAACTCGCCAGCTCTGGTTGTATGTGGCTGGTACCCTGGCCACTGAGCTGCAGGCGCCGGGCCAGAATTCTGTACTTTATAATGGAACTCAGCTGGAAAAGTAGATTTACCTAAATAACAAAAACTTGCTTTATGATCGTCTTTCCCAAAATGCATCTATTCTATGCAAAGGAAGAGACATCTATTGTAAGTACTTGTCCCTGTAGTAAAATTTATTTGTTTATTTCTCTGGAAATAAATATTCTTGCCTTCTAGGGAAGCCAAAAACTCATTATAATGCCTTAAGTTCCCTGGGAGTGTAAGGCAATATATGTACATGTGTGCTCATCAGAGAGCTTAGCATTGGCACATTCAGCAAATACCAACAAAGCCAAGCAACAAAAATGACTGCCCAATAGTCGTCCCACTACTTGCACGTTCCAATCATGAAAGGCAAGTGATAGAGAGATACATTGCCTTCTGTGTCGTCTTCAGAACAGACAGTTCTGTTCTGTGGAGTCGCACCTCGGAGGAGCCCCCCTTCTTCATTCTGCCCTGCTGACCCTGTCAACTGCTCAGCTGCCACCACCTTGGAGGTATTAATTGATTCCAACAGGGAGACAAATTCCAAGAAGTTGGACTCATTTGGTAATTGCCCTTCCTTAGCCTCGAGGTCAGACTTGGAAGTTGGCATTGTTTTCTCTTTATCATTAATAACTTCTCCGGAACTTTTACTCAGGAAGACATCTGTCCCACTGTCTACACTGAGTACCCGGGCATGTCTCTTTTCATGGCTGTTCTTACAAGACGATGGGTCAAGGTTAGCCTGGCCTTCCTTCCCCGCCTCAGACTCAGAGGCCACAGGAGGTATGAGTGGGGGTGCTGTTGCCCAGGGGCTCCATGAGGAAGGACTGTGGTCCTTGGCGGCACATTCCACCTCCCCAGATGTGTAGTAGCCAGGACCGCAGTGACTAGAAGACACCTCTGCCTGCAGCCTCTCTGAAGCCCATCCATTCCCACCGCCTTCAGGACAAGTCGTGCTTCCTCCCCCATCCTCAGACAGCTCAAGGGTAATCACAGGGATTCTGGTCTGCTCAGTGTTTGGAGGACTGGCCCCCCCTGGGGTAGCTGGCTCAGCATTGGACTTTAGGCCAGTCCTCTCTGTGCCAACCACCTTCAGGTGGAGGGAGCTTTCCAAGTCTGTCATGGAGTTTGCAGTACTGCTCATGGTGATAACAATTTTAATGGGTTCGTGCAGACTCAGGGGGTCTCCAGGCTGAGAGGTATCAATGAGCGTCACAGCCACCTCACCCTCTGAGTAGTCCGCGTCCTCGTGCAAGGGCAGGTGCCCCTGACAGGAGGTGCCCACCAGCTCCTCCGCAGGCCTGATCGTGACAGTGTCACACTGGGGGCAGCTGCTGCTCAGGCTGTCCTGAGGTGACCTGCTTTGCAACTGTTCCCGTATGGAGCACTGATGACAACTGGCAGGTTCTGGAATCAGGACTAAATTCTCACTCGCCCATGGCTGGAAAGAAACATCTGTTGCTAGTAAGTCATACTGAGACAAAGACAGGTGGGGCAATTTCTTCAAGGGTCCTCTATCCACTAAGCCTCCCTCAGATCTGTGGCGCACAGGAGGCTGCCCCGTGCTCCCTCTTTCTGTCCCTTTGCCGTTGATGAGAGTCTCTGTGGCAGCTGGTTTCACTGGTGTTGCTGACTTGGGCGTGGCTTCCAGCGTGCGCTCCTGAGAGGCAGGTAAGCTTTCCCTTTTGATACCAGGTGAGGTAGATGACTCTGGTGCTACAGGCTGGTCTTCTGACAGAATGACACCTGAAATAAACAACAAATGGCAACTTGATAAGCATCCAGAATAGATGAATAATATCTCAGAGCCAGACCTAAGAATAATAAAACTAAAAACACCACCAGCCACAAATGAGATTGGATTCTTACTTTTTAAAATATCACATCCACATGAAATTGTTCCCAAAATATCTATATTTAAAATAATAACTGAGGTCAGGCACAGTGGCTCACACTAATAAAGCCAGGACTTTGGGAGGCTAAGGCAGGAAGATCACCTGAGGCCAGCAGTTTAAGACCAGGCTGGGCAATATAGTGAGAGCCCCATCTCCACAATAAATTAATTGATTGATTGATTTAATTAACTTAAATAATGATAGACTTTTAGCTTGTGCTGCGTTGTGGCCTTGTGGTGGAGCAGTAAATTTAAACACTATATCTGGGCCTGTAGTCACGAAGGCCGAGGTTCTGCTATTTACTAACTGCATTACTTTACGCTAGTCACTTCATCCCTAGTCTAAACCAAGATTTCGCAATGTAGCACTCCTGACATTCTTTCCTTCACGACCATGATGTGCACTGAGGATAAATTAGCAGCATCCCTGACCTCTACTCACTCAATGCCAGTAGCAACTCCTCCCCGTCATGACAATTGAAAATGCCTACGTAGCCCGACATTGTGAAAGGCACCTATAGTCCCAGCTACTAAGGAGGCTGAGGGAAGGGAATCACCTAAGCCCAGGAGTTGGAGGTTGCTGTGAGCTGTGTGACGCCACAGCACTCTACCATGGGTGATAAAGTGAAACTCTGTTTCTACAAAAAAACAAAAGTGCCTACAGACACTGTTGAATGTCCCTTGGGGAGCAATACCCCTCAGTTGAGAACCTCTTCATCTGTAAAAACATACAACTACATTAATAAGATTAATATATCAAGAAAAACACCATGACAAAAACCACATGATCATGTCAAGAGAGATTTCAACATTTTTTCATTAGAAAAACTCTCACCAAATGGAGATTAGAAGAGAACTTCCTAACCCTAACAAAGGCTCTCCGTGAAGCCCTCGAAGATAACGTTATACGTAATGGTAACAGACTGAATGTTTTTTCTCTGTAAGACCACAAAGCAGTAATGTCTACTCTCTATTTCTAACCAACATTGTACTAGAAATTCTAGGCAGAGAAATTAGCAAAGAAAACAAAACAAAACAAAGAAAGAAACCAGACTGTAAAAGGAAAAAGAAAAGAATATTTACAGATTACATCATCTTATATATGGAAAATCCTGAATCTGTTAGAACTAATGAACAAGTACAGTGCATTTGTAATATAAAATCCATGTACAAAATGTTTATGTACCAGCAATAAACAATCTGAAATGAAATTAAGAACACAATTCCAGTTATAGAATATGGAAGAATAAAATACTTAGATCTCAGATCATTCTTAAGGAGAGACCAGAGGACAGGCAAAAAAAAAGTCTTAAAAAATTCAGAAAAACTGAGATCAGACCACATATATTTTCTGACCACAACTGAATAAAACTAGAAACCACTAACAAGAACACTAGGAAGGGTACGACACATGGAAATTAAGCAATATGCTTCTGAACGACCAGTGAGGCAATGAAGAGATGAAGAAGGAAATTTAAAAGAATTGTCTAAAGAAAGGCAAAGGAAAACACTACACGTCAAACCCTATGAGATACACCAAAAAGCAGCAACAAGAAGAACATTGACAGCAGTGAGTGCTGCATCGAAAAGTAGAAAAGCTTCAAATAAACAACCTCACAATGCAGCACAATGGCCTAACAGGACATTGTGTCTAACAGACACAATGGCCTAACAGACAAACAGGAGCAAGCCAAACCCCAAATCAGCAGAAGAAGCGGAAATAAATGAAATTAAAACAAAAAATAAAAGATTTATTTTTATTTTTTAAAAAATAAAATAAAAATAAAAAATACAAAAGATAGACAAAACTAAAAGTTGGTTTTCTGAGAAGATAAACAAAATTGATACACTTTTAGCCAGACTAAGAAAAAAAAGACTCAACTAAATAACATCAGAGATGACAAAGGAGACATTACAAGTGATACTGCAGAAACTCAAAGGACCATGAGAGACTATTAGGAGCAACTAAAAACAGGTAAATTCCTAGAAACATACAATTAAATGAGGATAAAATCCCAAACTGGAATAACCAGTAACAGGTAATGAGATAGAAGTGGTAATAAAAAGCCTCCCATCAAAGAAAAGCCCAGGACACACTGGCTTCACTGCTGAATTCTAAGCTTTCAAAGAGGAATTAATACCAATCCTACTTAAACTATTCCAAAAAATCATGGAGGAAGGGATATCCTCAAACTCAAGTAGAGAGACTTGTATCACCCTAATACCAAAACCAAAGACACAACAAAAAAGAAAAGTATAGGCCACATCTCTGATGAATATAGGTGCAAAAAGTCTTCCATAAAATACTAGCAAACTGGGGCGGCGCCTATGGCTCAAGGGAGTGGGGCGCTGGCCCCATATGCTGGAGGTGGTGGGTTCAGACCCAGCTCTGGTCAAAAACTGAAAAAAAAAAAAAAAAACTAGCAAACTGAATTCTATGAAACATTAACAATATGATCCATCATGATCAAGTGTGATTCATCCCAGGGATACAAGGATGGTTCAACATACACAAATCAATCATTGTGATAACATCGTATAAATGGATTGAAGGACAAAAACCCTGTGATCAAGTCAACTGATGTTGAAAAAGCACTCAATAAAATTCAAATCCCTTCATGATAATAACTCTCAAAAAAATCACATATCTAAGTGAACTTACACCAACACAATAAAAGCTGCATATGATAGACCCACAGTGAATAGGGAAAGACTGCAAGTCTTTCCTCTAAGATCTGGAACAAGACAAGGATGCACTCTTTCACCAGTTACTCAACATAGTATGTACTGAATATCTATGGAGAACAATCAGACAAGAGAAGAAATGAAGGGCATCCAAATTAGAAAGGGAGAAGTCAAAGTGTCCCTCTATGTAGGCAAAATGGTCTCATATCTAGAAAAACCTAAAGGCTACACACAAATACACACACACACACACACACACACAAAAACAGACAAAACACATTCAGTAAAGATGCAGGATACAAAATCAGTTCACGAAAATCAGTAGCATTTCTATGCCAAAAGGAAACAATCTGAAAAAGAAATAAGAAAGTTAGGTGGTGCCTGTGGCACCCTCCAGGAATAGGGCACCATCCCTATATACTGGAGCTGGTGGGTTCAAATCCAGCCCCAGCCAAAAACTGCAAAAAAAAAAGAAGAAGAAAGAAAGAAATCCCATACAAATAAAATAGGGGATAAACTTAACCAAAGAAATGAAAGAGCTTCATAATGGAAACTATAAAACATCAATGAAATAAATTGAATACGGGGCAAAAAAAAAGAATGGAAACATACTCCATGCTCATGAATTAGGAGAATCAATATCGTTAAAATGCCCACAGTACTCAAAGAAATTTACAGATACAGTGCAATTCTCCTCAAAATATCAACAGCATACTTCACAAAAATAGAAAAAAAATCTGAAATTTATAGAGAATCATGAAAGACCCAGAAAAGCACCCTGAGCAAAAAGGAAACTGGGGGAATCACATGACCTGACTTGAAAACATAGTACAGAGCTGTAGTAATCAAAACAGCATGGCAGTGGCAAGAAAACAGACACACAAATGAATGGAACAAAATAGGAAACCCAGAAATAAATCCACACACCCATGGTTATCTTTAATAAGGGTGCCAAGAACATACACTGTGGAAAGCACAGTCTCTTCAATAAATGGTGCTGGGAAAACCAGCCATCATATGCAGAAGAAGGGAACTAGACCCTTATTACCCCAGGCAAAAGTCAAATAAGAGAGGATCAAAGACTCACGTCTAAGACCTGAAACTATGAAACAAACTGCTAAAAGAAAACACTGACAAAATACATCAGGTCTTTGGTCTGGACAATGATTTCTTGATTAATACCCCAAAGCACAGGCAACCAAAGCAAAATCAGACAAACAGGATCATATCAAGCTGAAAAGCTTCCACACAGCAAAGGAAACAAACAACCCCAGAGAATGGGAGATAATATCTGCAATCTTCCCATCTGGCAAGGGAGAAATAACTGGAATATGTATGGAGTTTCAACAGTTCAACAGGAAAAAATTCAAATAATCCAATCAAAATGAGCAAGGGAGGCTGGGCGCAGTGGCTCACACCTGTAATCCTAGCACTCTGGGAGGCCGAGGTGGGTGGATTGCTTGAGCTCACAAGTTTGAGACCAGCCCCAGCAAAAGCAAGACCCCATCTCTACTAAAAAATAGAAACAAACTGAGGTAAGAGGATTACTTCAGCACAAGAAGTGGAGGTTGCTGTGAGCTATGATGCCACAGCACTCTGCCCAGGCCAACAGCTTGAGACCCTGTGTCAAAAGAAAAAAAAAAAAATGGGCAAGGGAATCTAAATAGGTATTTCTCAAAAGAAGACGTACAAATGGCCAACAAGTAATAAAAAAAAGTTCAACATCATTAGTCATTAGAGAAATGTGAAACAAAACTATAATGAGATATCATCTCACCCCAATTAAAATGGCTTTGTTTTTTTTTTTTTGAGACAGAGTCTTACTTTGTTACCCTAAGTAGAGTGCCATGGTATCATAGCTCACATAATCAATAAAGTGTCACAATTTGGTTGTAAATTTGATACACAAATTCTGACGTGAAAAAATTAAAATTTAGAGTTAAGAAACAAAATTAAAATATAACGAGGCAGCCTTACGTATAGGTCTTATTTTCAATTAATTTAATGGCATTATGCTTTAGAAAAATATTTTTCACTTCACTGGTGATAATGCTACGATAAAATATTAAATAACGATAACACTTTACCTTTGAGATCTTCCACTGTTTCCTGTGCTGGCAACTCCTAAACAAATAACGAAACAAAGATCAATGTATCAGTCAGTTCATTGCACATTTCCAGGCAGTCAGCAGTCACTGATCGGAGACACTATTTTTCTTAAGTTTCTGTGAAATAGGGAGCAGGAACATATACATAACTGTAAACGTTCAACCAAGACAACTGTCCTGAGTCCAAGGGAGCGTGCTAATTAACAAACTCAAAGGAGAAGGAATAAGGCTCTAATTATGCCACAGTGAATAGAGTCCAATACAGTTAATCTGGGAAAAGGGCAATATACTGACTTCCCAAGACCAGGGTGATCGAGCGTGGAAAGCAGTGGAGAGGAGACGCTGATTCCAGGTGGACAGCAGTGCAACGACGATGGCGCAAATGAGTGGCAGGAGAAGTGAGAAGCAGCAAGGTCCGCGCAGGGCCGCCCTGACCAGTGTGCCCAGCTCAGCAGTGTGGGAGGTGGGAGCAAAAGCAGAGAGGCCAGGAGGCATGTTTGAGCATGACTGGGAATTCTGTTACGGTCACAAGTGCACCTTTCAGGACCTTTCCACAGCCTGAGATGCAATATTTCACAAGCACAAGGACCAGTAACTATAGCTTGAAAACTAGTCACTGAACACTCCCATTCTAGATGGGATTCACCCTAAAATAGCATGACAGGAGTAAAACAGGAAAAAAGACTACTAACCAACGGCGTGGAGGAGTGATGAGAGTTTGGGCTCTGTCCTCTGGAGCTGCAACGGAGGGGAGGTGTGGAGAGGTTCCGACCACCCTCTTCCTTTTTGCCATCTTGAATCTGCCTGTTACTGTTAACCCAACACAGGAGAAACACAAGACCAGTGATATTATCAAATTAGAACCACACTCTTTTAGTATTAAGCCCCAAACTGTTTTTTCCTAGAGTCATATTCCTTATATACTAATCTTATTTTTAAGAGAGTAATAAATGTTACTTTAAAATTATAAGACATGCTTTTTTAAGGACCTATAAGACAATAAAAGAATGATGACAAGGATTCAAGGATGCTTAATAATTACTCCTTTTTTTTCTGTTTGAGACAGTCTCACTCTGAAATCTGGGCTGGAGTGCACTGGCATTATCACAGCTCACAGCAACCTCAAACTCCTGGGCTCAAGTGATCCTCCTGCCTCATCCTCCCAAGGAGCTGGGACTATAGACACAAAGCACCAGGCCCTGCTAATTTTTCTGTTTTTTTGCAAAGACAGTGTCTTGCTATGTTGCTGAGGCTGATCTCACACTCCTGACCTCAAGTGATTCTCCCACCTCAACTTCCCAAAGTATTGGGATTACAGGTGTGAGCCACCATGCCTGGCTAGTAACTAATCACTCTCAATATTTCAGTTCTATGCAATGCATGACTTCTATATTAACAAACACAAATGTTACATGAGTTTAAAATACTGTCATACTCTAAGCATTTAAGTAAGATAAAAATACTGAAGTAAATTATTTGCAGGGCTAGGCCTGAGGCAAATGAATTTTAGATCATGATATAAGACTATATGCATAGCTAGTTAAACCATCTTGATTATCAATATTAGTTTTATATGTAAGGATATGCATAAATATAAGAAAATGCACAGATTTGTGTCTGCCTATAGTGGCGTTTTCATAACTTAATGAATGAGAAAAGTTATTTTAATCAAAATTAAAACATTTATGAACTGACACTTTAATGCCAAATGTTACCTTGGGATTTTATGATTGGCGACAGGTTCACTGGTGGCCTCTTTGTCTTTGTTTGTCTTTTCTTTCTTTCTGGACAGCTTTTGCTGAATTACTTCTCCTTTATCAAACATGAGGTGAAGGCGGTAACTGACCACTTTGATTACTGTGAAGAATACAGTCACTGAACTGCAGTAAAAAAATACAGTGATCGCATTTGGAGGAAAAGCCTAAAGAGGAGAAAAGAAGGAAACAATCATTAGCTTTAAGATTTTCTTCCTGTTTTAAATCCGGAAGCATTTTTGTACTATGTATGGAGCATGCATTAGGCAAGATTCCCAATTTTATTAGTTTGAACACTTTCCCTGGTTACTATCCCTGTAAAGAAAGAGCTGCTATCTTTTCATTTTATATTTTTTCAGTCTTTCTCGTTTCTCAGGTCCCAGGAATTGCACTGATGACCAACACGTGATTTGCAGACAGGACCCCGCAGTATGAAAGATGTCTGGGAAGGAACCCTCCACATCTCTTTTCTATCACCTACACCAGTGCATCTTCCCAGGTATCTCTGGTCTTACAGGGCAGGGAAAGGCCTTTAAGATGCTGTTTCTATCAACATAACACAAAAGGCCTTGTGGAGAACAGAAGAAAAAAGAAAGCAGGGAGGCCAGAGTGCCCCCCCATTCCCCCCATCTCCTACGGAGGTAACAACAGTAGGTTGTGGTTTTCCCTAGGGTTGTGAGGCCACAAAAGCATATTGCTTCCAAAAGGAAGGACATTTCCAGCAGTGACAAACAAGCTTAGTATGAATCCTCTTAAGAAACAAAAATAATCATTGAGACCCATTAACTGTCCCCCACACACCTTCCTAACTCTCTCCCGAGACCATGGACCGTCACAGGTTCTCTGATCCTTCCTAACTAAATTGTATCCTTCAGGATGGAAGCAGAGCCATAAGCAGCCCAAGACAACGTCAAGAACAGCCTCGATGACCAGCGAGTCCCTTTCATAAATGGACCTCCCTGAAGAGCCTACAGCCTGCAGACTGACCACATGTGCCCTCCAGATCCCAAGTGCGGCCCCTCGACCGAATACAAACTTCACAGAACAAATCCCTTTGTCAAAAGGGTCAGTCAAAAGGCCACACTCAAGAATCCAGAAGGCCACACTGGCCCCAAGGCTGCAGGCTCCCCACCCACCCCTGGCTGCAGCCTGGAACCCCAGCTTGGCCTTCAGATGGCAGTGCCCAGCCCCCATCCACCCCTAAGCAGCTCCTGCACAACCTGCCATCACCCCATCCAAGAGTCCGTCACCTAGGGAAGAGAATAGCCTAAGAGAAAGCACGACAAAGAAAGAGGGAAAATGGATCACCAACAAGTAAAGGATGAAGTGAGGGGTTTTCACCATCACCAATCTGCTTTTACTTCATGGGGGAAATGTCCATATATCAATGTCAGGGAATAAATAAGCAAATAAAAGAACGATTAAATAAGATAATATTACGCAGATAGATAATGAAGTGAAGTCCCACCCGGCGGCAGCTAAGTTTACAGTTACACATGTGCTCCTGAAGTAAAGCTATGAAGACTCTCAAGCAATAATGCAGACAAGTTGAAAAAAAACACAGCACAGAGTGGTGGGGCTACCAAATAGCCCAATCATTTTTTTCTTAACTATCTTGGGTTTTAAAAATTCAGGTTAAAACTTGAGTTAGTTTGAGGAAACTGACAAAAGACACTACACATGTCCATGAGAATAAATCAGAATGCTATTATATGCAAATTATATTCAAAAGTTGTTTGAATGTGAGTAAGGCTTCACGTCCTCCAGTCAGCAGGGGCAGCAGAGAGAGCCGGTGCTCACAGAATAGTCCACCTGCTCCTCTGCACTGCTCAGCCTCTCTTGCAGGGAGGCTGGGGCCATGTGACTATTTTGCCCAATAGATCATAAGCAAAAATGCAGAGCCCACACAATTAAGAGCCAGGTGCCTCCTGTATCCCACTCTTCTCCTCTTTACTTAGGGACCTCAGAGGCCACATTTCTCAGAAGACATATGTATAAGATGATGATGCTTCCTCCTACTTCAAGTTTCTGGATGCCTGACAAGTTATACGACTTTTCAAAAAAAACATATGTTACTCCAAAAAGATAAGATTCAGACTTAGAAATCTGAGTTGTCTTATCTGCTTCAGAGATAAGATAGATCCTATTTTGTACATTCATTTTGTCAAATTAAGAGATCAGCTTTGTCCTTCTGGTTTCCCATTCCCCGTTCATTCATTCAACAAGTAAGTGTTGAGTATCTTGTCCATGCCATTCAAGTAGGACTCTTGGGTCTCATGTAAGGAAACCCATAATTCCTCAGGGAGGGGGGTTGGGAAGAGGTGTGCATACCAAAATAAATCAGGCCACATGACAGAAAAGGGCTAGCATTTCTCTGCATATGTGCTGTGTGAAGGAATTTACAAGTTTCAAACCCAAAATAATAGCTTATTACTTAATGAATTTCTTATTATAAAAATTAAACACATTTAGTATTTGTTCAGAATACTTATGGTTCTATGCTGAAACCTGGAACTGAAGTTTGGACCCCAAGAATCCATGCCAAGAACTCCCACATGTACAAAGTGTATCCTGACATAAATGAACTTGCCCCACATGTTATGAACAGGAAGGCCTTCATGCGGACCCCTTAACGTAGGCCTCCCTTGCAAACACTCACTTTAAAATGACAAGATGGATAGAATCAAGAAATGTGACTTACTCTCAAAGTTTAGCCCTATTTGCACTCTATCTTGCACAGTAAGATGAATAAAAAAGAATCAGTTTCTCTTAGGCCGGCTATTGCTTTTGCATCTGCTATCTGTTTTTATTAAATCTGCTCTGATAGCACGCTATTTGACTGGAAAAAAACAGTAAATCTATTCTGATTTCTTTGAGCTCCTGGACCTTTTCCTTAGTATGCAGCTTTTCTTTCTTTTTTTTTTTTAAGGCAAATGAGAAACAAGGGTTATTGAGAAAAAGAAAGATAGGTCTACAGAGTGAGAGCAATAGGCTCTCAGAGCAAGATACGTTCACCAGAGACAGCTAACGGCCCCCATTGTGTCAGCAAAGAAAAGGCAAAGAGGCCTACGTGCAGCTTTGATAAGAGAAATTCTGGAGAGAGAGGTGGTAGGTAACTGGGCCATCAGAAGAGTGCTATAGGAAATAGCACTCCTACATGCTAAACAAAAAACAGTCAAAAGTTGGAGAATTAGAAATGATTGAACCAGCAAGGTCATTAAAACAAGCAGCTTAGTAAGCTCACTTGTTCTTAAAACTATTTTAAAAGCTGGCACCTGTCATTATCCAAGCCTCTCTCTCTTCTACAGAATAATAAATGGATAACCAAGTATTTTAATATTTAACACAGGCAAAAAGTTTGGATTAGTGTTATCTTTCTTATTTTAATGGCCAATGTAGAATGTCATTATTTATTTACATTTTTATGTACACTGAAATAAACAATGAATTAACCACTGACCTTATTTAAGACAAGGTTATGTGAGCCTCAATGCAATGACAAGCTCAACTATAGGTCTGTATCAATTTTGAGATTGGAAATCCATGTCATGTGTCTCCCAATAGGAAGAAATGTGTTATTTAAAATAAGAAATGATGGCTCGGCGCCTGTGGCTCAAGCGGCTAAGGCGCCAGCCACATACACCTAAGGTGGCAGGTTCAAATCCCAGCCCAGACCCGCCAAACAACAATGATGGCTGCAACCAAAAAATGGCCAGGCGTTGTGGCGGGCGCCTGTAGTCCCAGCTACTTGGGAGGCTGAGGCAGGAGACTCGCTGGAGCCCAGGAGTTGGAGGTTGCTGTGAGCGTGATGCCATGGCACTCTACCCAGGGGGATAGCTTGAGGCTCCGTCTCAAAAAAAAAAAAAGAATAAAAAAATGATAATTCAATAAGATGAATATTTATAAAACATAAGCCATACCTGACCAATCTATAGTTCATATACAATATAAATCAAAACTTGTATATTCAATTTTCATATGGAATTTTAGAAATAGTGAATTGACAAAGGCACTTATTGAACATCTGACTGAGTTCATTATCAAGTGCCTTGACTTGTGTTTTTATTTTTATACCTAATTTTTATTAAATCATACCTGTATACATTTATGATGTACCATGTGATGATTTGATTTGATATACAATGTGGAATGTATAAGTCAAAGTAATTGACACAAACATCACCTCACTTATTTTTTCTGGGAAGACATTTATAATATACTCTTAGTTGTTGTGAAGTATACCTTTGTATTGTGCACATTAGGTGAGATCCTGCCAAATACCCTCCCTCCACTTGCTCTCCCTCCTCTCCTCCCCTCTCCCTCATCTCCCTTCTTTCTTCCTGGACTATATTTGTGTTTTATTGTTTGTATGAATGTGTTAAGTATTTATATATTGGTTTCATAATAGTATATTGAATTTTTTTTCCATTTTTGAGATACTTTACTAAGAAAAATATGTTCCACCTCCATCCAGGTAAATGTAAAAGATGTAAAGTCTTCATCTTTTTTATAGCTGCATAGTATTCCATGGTATACCTATATCACAATTTGTTTACCCATTCATAGGTTGATGGGCATTTGGGCTGCTTCTATGACTTGGCTATTGTGAACTGGGCTGCAGTAAACATTGTGGTGCAAATGTCTTTGTTGTAAAATAACTTTTGTTCATCTGTGTAGATAACTAGTAATGATATTGCAGTATCAAAAGGTAGGGCAGCTTTTAAATCCTTGAGAATTCTCCCTACTTCTTTCCAAAAAGGCCATATTAGTTTACATTCCCACTAGAAGTGTAGAAGTGTTCCCTTCTCTCCACATCCACACCAACATCTACACTTTGGAGATTTTGTGAAGTGTGTCAAGTTTTTCAAAAGTCCAGTGAACATTTTGAATTTTTTCATCACCTTAGAAATTGGGTTTTGGTCAAGAATTTCAGAGTGACTTTACTTTGGTGGTAGAGCATTATGCTGGTCATTATAGAGGATGGGTTTGAGGATATCGTGAAGAGCTGGTTTGGTTATGGCAAATTTCTTCAACATGTGTATGTCATTAAAGTATTTAACTTCTCTGTCATAAATGAAGCTCAGTTTAGCTGGATATAGAATCCTGGCTGAAAGTTGTTTTAGGAGACTAAAGGTCAAAGACCATCCTCTTCTGGCTTGAAAAGTTTCAGCAGAAAGATCTGCAGTCATTCTAATAGTCTTCCCCTTGTAGGTTATGATTTTCTTACATCTGGCTGCTTGCAGGATTTTCTCCTTCATATTAACTTTGGTGAAGTTAATTACAATGTGTCTAGAAGATGCTTTATTTGGGTTGAGTTGTGCTGGGGTTCTGAAACTATCTGCTATCTGAATTTCAGTGTCTCTTGCCATGCTTGCTAAGTTCTCCTCAATTATCTCTTGAAGTAGAGTATCTGTGCCTTTTGGAGCATCCTCCCCTCCTTCAGGGATCCTCTAAGGTGAATGTTTGCTCTTTTGGAGTGGTCCCACAAGTCTCTCAGGGAATGATCCATTTTTGCTCTCCACTTCTCTTCCTCTTTGAGTGTTTGGGAACATTGAAAAGCTTTGTCTTCAATGCCAGAGATCCTTTCTTCTGCCTGCTCCATTCTGTTACTGATGGATTCTACTGTATTTCTCAGATCTTTGGGGGCTGCAAGTTCTTACCTCAATGTCTCAAAATCTTTGGTGATCTTGTCTTTGAATTCATTAAATTCTTGAGACAATGTTTGAATTGCTCCTTGAATTTCTAATTCCATCTTTGCCTCCATTCTGTTAATCTTATTTGCAGTCCAAATTCCGAATTTATTTTCTGACATCTCAGCCATTTGTTTATGAATGGGATCTTCTGTTGTGTCTCCTTTGTCATTCCTTGGGGGAGTTTCTTACTCTGATTATTTATGTTGCCAGAGTTTTTCCGCTGATTCCATCCCATGATTATTTTTCACCATTTGGCTAGAAAAGCTGGGAAGTTGAAATTGAATTAAGGGCTCCTGGAGTTATAATTGACTAGCCCTTTACTGAAGAACTGGGACTGGTGATTGGGGCTTTTCCCTTAGAGCTTTACAAAGGTCCCATTCAGAACTAGTCTGAAACTCTGGGGAACTATTTTGTGTGGTGGGGCTAGATGGTGCTGACCAGTATTCAGCTAGTCTCTGCCCAATCCTAGTGAATCAGTGGCTTTGGACTAAAATCTCAGCTGTGGAGATATATAAGCAACTAAGACACCCCACCCCACCCCCCATAGGCAACAACTGGCAGGGGAAAATCCCACACTCCCATACAACACAACCAGGGTACAGCCTTGGTGGGTCCCTAGGTGATTAGCTCAGGTCAAGAGTACCAAACCAATTGTTCTGGTCAACACAAACACGGATCTGGTGAGAGTTCAAAATGTCTTCAGCATCTAGGCAGCAGGGCTCCACTAGCAGCTCAATTTGACCTTAGTGGGAGGGACCATGGAGCCACCACCACTTTCAGGAGTGGCACTGCCACTGTCCCAGATGGTGCCGTCAGTCTGGGGTACTGCTGTGTGCAGGTTGCTGAAGTTGGAGGTCATTGTCACCAGCCACAATAGTCACAGGAGCCAGGCGGGAAGCCAGA